>VWZS01001396.1:0-114577 GCA_013397075.1 Rhabdornis inornatus
TTATTATTATTATTATTTTATCTTTTTCTTCTCTGTCCATGACAGCAAAGATTGAGGCACTCAGGATGTGCCCTGAGTCCTCCCAAGGACGTGTCCCCTGCCCTGCTGTCCCCTCCCTGGGCAGGATGGAGCTCTGGCACAGGGAGCTGGGAACAGCTCTGGACTCAGCTCAGTTTGGTTTGGCACCTTCAGCCAAGGGAACAGAGCTCCAGTGACACCAGAGCCAGGGAAAATGTGCAGTTCATGAACAGAGAGTGAAAATCTCACCGTGCTGGGTTCAGGAATCCCACACCCTTCCCCACCTCTGAAGGTCCTGTGCAATCTCCACCTGGAGCTCCCAGAGTTTGCTGGAGATGGAGTCACCTCAGACCAAGGATTCAACAGAAGAGTTTTTGTTCAATGAAACTTTCATTGAAAGTTTCATTGAAAAAAAACTCCTGAGGTTACAAATTTGGCTCATGATGTTAAGCAGAGGGGAGACATGGAGCTTTATTACTATTAGTACTATTACTACTACTATTACTATTACTACTACTATTACTATTACTATTACTATTACTATTACTATTACTATTACTATTATTATTTTCTGCTCTCTCTGTGAAAGCAGAGCCATGGGCAGCACCAGCACGGTCCCCAGGGGCACTCACAGGAAAGGTGCCAGGACATTTTCCAGGCAGAGCATTTCTCAGGAGGCACAGGCAGAGGAATTCAGAGCAGGGAGATAACCTGGGGGCTGCTCAGCCTGGAGAAGAGGACACAGTCCCTGCCAGTGCCTGAAGGGGCTACAAGGAAACCAGAGAGGGAATCTTCGTCAGGAACTGGAGTGACTGGACAAGGGGAATGGGTTCAGATGGAAAGAGGGGAAATTTAATTTGTATGTTGGGAAGGAATTCCTGGCTGGCAGGGTGGGCAGGCCCTGGCACAGGGTGCCCAGAGCAGCTGTGGCTGCCCCTGGATCCCTGGCAGTGCCCAAGGCCAGGTTGGACATTGGGGCTTGGAGCAGCCTGGGATAGTGGGAGGTGTCCCTGCCCATGGCAGAGGTTGCACTGGGTGATTTTTAAGGTCCCTTCCAACTCAAAAAATCCTATTCTATGATTACCCTTAAGACCTTGGAAAACAAATCCTCAGTTCCAGATTCTGCCAGTGCTGCACATCGGACCTGTGGCACCCAGGAGACATCTGGTTTTAAGAAAATAAACACCCAACCCTTGCTCACCCTCAGCCACATTTTCAGGGCCTACTGAGCTCCCTCCCTAATTGCCAGTGACTTGTTGACAGTCTGAGATGTCAAAGAGGTGGGAAACAACCACATCGTGGAACTCATCCATGTCAAAGCTGGGCTAGCAGTGAGAGCTCGTGATTTGCAGGTTCAATTTCCAGCACCACTCTCCAGTTCCTCACTTTTTAAAAAATCCCTTTTTCCTC
This sequence comes from Rhabdornis inornatus, assembly GCA_013397075.1. Lineage (NCBI taxonomy): Eukaryota > Metazoa > Chordata > Aves > Passeriformes > Rhabdornithidae > Rhabdornis > Rhabdornis inornatus. Next base: position 1,429 of record VWZS01001396.1, read on the forward strand.
CCTTTCTGCAGCTGGCCCTGAACCCATCCCCAGCAGTGAGCATGAACTTGCTGAAGCTGATGCCATGATGAAACAGCAAAAAGCTCCCAAGAAGACTTGATAGAGACAAGGGAGGATGAGAAGTTTTGAGCAGCTTCAGGAATGTTGCAAAATGTGAGTAACTTTGGCCTAGAGCATGGAATTAGGGAATAAGGAAACCACACATGGAAACATGAGAACACAGAAAAGCACTTGCTCTCCCTCTGGAGGGTAGGAAACAACCACAAACATTTAATTTGCTAGGAGAGGCCACAGCAGCTCTCCCACAGCCCTTCCAGAAGAGTTTGTAACTCTGTTAAATGAGTGATGCAAACCTGCCTGGGAATTGACAGTGTGTAGAAAGAAGGCAGGAGGATGCTGGGCTGTGGTTTAAAGGGAACAAAGAGAGGGTTCCCTCCCTGCTGCCTCTTTTGGATGCCAATTTGAAGCAAAAAAAATCTTGCCAGAACAAAGCTGAGTCATGAAATAGCATCACTGTGCCCTTGAGCACAGAGCTGCAGGACACCAGAGCCAGAGCTTCCCACTGTCCTTCCCCAGGCAGAGCTCCTGCATGCACAGGGATGTGACAGCCCCAGTGGCATTCCCTGGCTGCTGAGAGAAAAAGGCTCAGAACAAGGTTTGCAAAGAACTGAATACCTGCTTAGTGCCACCTGACTCAAGGATTGAGTTGAATCTTCTGCCTGGGGCATTCAGGCTGTGAGAAAACAACCCCAGAGCTGTGATTGCCTGTGGCACAAGGAGAAAACCCTTCCTGGACACCAAATGTCCTTTCATGGCTCACAGATGTTATCAATGATCAGCAGAGGTTGTTCTTTTCTCAGGGGGATGATGCCCAGCATTTCTCCACCAGTTCCAGGAACAGACTGGGTTTCCCTCAGGTGCTTCTGTTAGAGCTGGGTAGGAGCAGATGACCCAGTGTTGTAATAATTAAGAAATCTAGTTCCATTTCCAGTTTAAATGCCAGGAAAAATCAGTGGATTTTCCTTTGGATTCAAAGGTCTCACCCAAGTCCAAAATGCCCAGCTTGCACTGCCAGGTGCTTGGTTTACAGGATGAGAGGAGATGGCCTCAGGCTGTGCCTGGGGAGGCTCAGGTTGGACATCAGCAGGAATTTCTCCACGGAAAGGGTGGTCAGGCATTGGAAGGGGCTGCCCAGGGAGGTTTGGAGTGCCCATCCCTGGAGGTGGCACTCAGTGCTCTGGGACAAGGTGGGGATTGGGCACAGCTTGGATTCCATGACCTTGGAGGCCTTTTCCAACCTCAATAATTCCATGACTCTACTCCTCTGGAGAGCCAACCTCGGTGACTTCACAAGCAGGATTTCCTCATCCTTAATGAATTATTTCCATGGCCCCTCTCTCAGTCCTGAGGTGTGGGGAGCCCTAAGCACACCTTGCCCCAGGGCCCTCCTGTTTCCTCAACAGTACAAACGGTTCCAGGGCAATTGCACACAGAAACCTTGAAATGAAACATTTCCCCATCCAAGGGCACAACATCTACAGTCAAAAGGCTCCACAGCCCCTCCCTTCCTGTGCAAACAGCATCCCACAGAAGGATTAATCATTCCTCAGGAACAGTTAAACTGAGTTCAGAGCTGTTGGCAGCTCTCCCATCTGCTCCAGAGCAGGGAACTCGACCCTGCTTGAGTCATGTTCCCAGGAGCTCTCCTCAAGCCTGTACCCATCACCTCCCAGGTGAGCAGGCTTTTGATTGTCAGCTCCCAGCACTTTCACTTTTCCAGTCTGGGCCAAATCAAATCTCCTGAAGAGGAGGAAAACATCTGGCGCTGGTTGAGTGTAAACCTCACCCCAGCCCAGGCAGGACAGCTGATCAGGGCACAGCTGACCAAATTGATTTGCTCCCTTTTGCTGTGATAGCAAATTTGATTTGCTCATGTTCTCTGGAGTTTAGCAATATTCTTCAGCATTTAAGAGTAAAAATACCAAAAATGAAACCAGGAAAAAAAAAACCACAATAAAATTAGATCACTATCTGAACTCACATTCGTTTTTTAGCACAAAATCTGCTTTCTGAAAACTCCCCTATTAAATAAAACATTTTTTTTTCTGGCCTCTCTGTCCATTTTGGATATGAAGTGGCAAGGAGGGAAGTGTCAAAACACCCCTGAAGCAGCAGCACTGCCCTGGTGCTTGCCCAGGAGCTGCACTCAGAGCTGCTCAGTTGCAGAGCAGATCAGGCCAAAAATTTTTCCAAAATGACACATTTACAATGAAAAGGGCGTAAATTCACCACCTATTTTCTTTTCTTCTGATGCAAAACTGGGGTTTTACTTGCATCCTAGCAAGGGGCAGAAAGAGAGGGAAACCAATCCAACAAAAGTGTGGATTAATGAAATAGGGTTTCAGCAGCTCATGGAGCCACCTGATGTTAAACACATAAACACAATATTAACAACCAAAAAAAAAAAAAAAAACCCACACTTTTCTGTGCAGAACCAAACCAGGAACTGAGATCTAGACCAAGTCTGGACCCAAATATGTTCTGTTAAAATAATCAAGGTGGTTGGGCATGTGAGCACCTCTTTGCTCCTGGATGTTCCCAACATTTTGGAGCCAGGTAAATTCCCATACAAGTCTCCAAATAGATGGCACTGGAACCAAACACGTGGGGCTTTTCCTTCAGGGTCAGGTGACAACACCTGCACAGCTGAAATCAGATCCAGAGCAGCTGTGAATAAAAACTAAAGGTGAGAAATAAATCTGAGTGCTGTTCTCAGTGAAACTCCACCAATGATTCACCCATGGAAGAGAATCAAAGGCACCAAGACAGAAACAGGGATTCAGCTCAGGGACCCAAACTTCTGCTCACATCCATAACCTAAATCAGGATCTACCATGGCAAAAATTCTTTCTGGTGGCACTTTTAATTTCCAAGAGTGGTGGGAAATTCTAAAGCTGCCTTGTACAAGCAAGGATTTCTCAAAGTAAGTTTGTTTCTGCTCATCCCCAGCATTAACTGAATGAAATGAGCATTTTCCCTTGGCTTGGGCTGGCTCTGGCATTGCAGCAATTATTCATGAGGCAACAACTTGGATCACTTCCAGCTGAAATTATATAAAGCTGTGGATAATGAAACCTCTATCAGCTCTGAAGCAAAGGATTTAGTCTTTATTATACCTGCAGGGACTTGAAGTTCTGTACTGAAATTTAGAGAGGGAGATGGGCTAAAGAAACTCTTGATGAACTTGAATATGTTTCCAAGGAGTGTGGAAAATTCCTTGTGTCCTTCTCTAGAACACCCCAAATAAAGCTCATTTGGAAGTGATAAAGACTTCTCTTTAAGAGTATCAGGCTCTGAAAGAAATTCCAGCAGCACTGATGGTCTCTTCAGGATTTCCTTCTATTCCTGACTGCACAAGGTCCTGCCAAGTGCTCAGGTCAGGGATTCCAGCAGAGCCCTGCCCCAGTCAATCCCACTTTGGGGTAAGGCTGTCTCAGAACATCACTAAATGCAGCTTTCCAATCCCAGACTGAGAAGTTTTGTGGTTTCTTTAACTATATCACCAAAAACAGGTTTTTTTTTACACATGTAATAACCAAAAATACGATGTCAGTTGTGGGAGCAAAGCATTTCTACCTGTGATCTCCCATCTGATACTCTGTGGGACACATTTTGCTTTAAATTCAGTGCCAAAGGCACATTTAATTTTCATAAAGCTGTTCAGCTCAATTGCACGGATTTTAAATATCCTACAGTGATGATGGACTTCAACAAATGAGCAACTAAAATATACATCTTTAATTTTCCCACAACATTAAAGACCCACACTGGGCTTTTAAAGCGGGAAAGATTTCCAATGGCAAGAACTGAAATAATTCTATCCTCTCCTAAAGTGTTATTCAGCTTTGAAAATCCCATGGATTAAATGTTGATTTAATGTTTTCTTTGCTCAATGTTTGTTGCTCCTCAGGAACTGCAGTGATAAGTCAAGGGGGAATGAGTTCAAACTGAACTGAAGGGCAGGGCTGGATGGGATAGTGGGAAGGAATTGTTCCCTGGCAGGGTGGGCAGGCCCTGGCACAGGGTGCCCAGAGCAGCTGTGGCTGCCCCTGGATCCCTGGCGGTGCCCAAGGCCAGGCTGGAAGCACCCTGGGATAGTGGAAGGTGTCCCTACATATGGCAGGGAATGGAATGGGATGGGCTTTAAGGTCCTTTCCAACCCAAATCATTCCATGATTCTGTGATTCCATAAATCCTGCAACTATTGACTCCATCCTGCTGAAGAATCTCAAATAGATTTGCTTTTCCTGTTCATATCTGCATGTAACCAGTGGGTTTTCTCCAACAAGGAAAATTCTGTTTGCAGTAAATGAAATTCACTCCAGAAGGGTCCAACATCCACCCCAGGATGGAGCAGGCACAGAACCCCTGGCTCATGGACTCCACTCCCTGTGGATGGTCCCCCCTGTGCTGGATTCAGTTCTGCTTTAGCATGAGTGAAAAATCACATTTCTCACCCTCCTCAGGGGACTTTTCCATAATTAAGTGAAAAGCAGCACTAAATAACCAAACATGTGTCTTGTATCTGTTCCTTTGGCATTGACAGATGTTCCTGTTTCAGTCCTGGAGTGAAAAGGAAGCCAAGCTCCACTCAGATTTTGTTCTCTAAATGCCTCACAAATGCCAACAGATGCCAATGCAAACCTTCCCAGATCCTTCCTGCAGGTCCCCTTGTAAACAGCTCCTGCTGGGAGGAATCTGGGCATGAGATCAGCAGTGCTGGGAATCTCCAGAGGGAGCTCAGTGGCTCTTCCCCAGCAGAGAAATATAGGAAGGAAGGAGGAATATTTGACTTTGGGCTGGGACGAATCAGATTCCTCTTACCAGAACCCACAGAGTGAAGGGGAGATGGGTCCAGGGAGGAGAGAGAGACTCAAAGGATGCCCAGAGGAGCTGCATCAGCACCAACTGCTGATGTTGTAATCCAAAAGCTGCCTTGCCCTTTACCTTGCCACAGGCTCATCCACGTCCCCGGGTGTAATTTCCATGTTCCTCACAGACCAAGCTGGGGTTTACATCCCCAGGGTCGAGTCTGCAGGAGAAAGCTCATGGAAAATCTGAGCTGCTTGCCCATAAGGAAGAAAACAGACTTGTTTAGGGAAGCAGGGTGGGAAGCAGATAAGCACTGAGTGATAAAGAAGATACACAGAGACAAATATTTGGAGCTTTTCAAACAGGAAAAGCAGGGGAAGATTGGAAGGAAAATGATACATTTGAAATGAGGTGGCTTTCTAGTGTGCTATTTGAATTATTTTCACATGATATAAGGCAGAAATGACGTGGTTCGTTCCTTCTGTGATGAGGAAATTGTGTTTTTTAGGGTGACACCCTCTGTTTGTTGCCACGTGGAGTCAGAGCCTGTTTTTGAAGGTGATGCAGAGCTGTGAAGGCACTGAGAGGATGCCAAATTGGTGTGTTCCAAAGCACAGTGATCACTGCCAGGGTGCAGCTGGGCCAGAGCCACAGCCCCTCTCTCTGGAGTAACCCTTTCCACCCAGATTTCTGGGTAGATGGGAAGAGTTGGCTGGGTGTGACCCCCTCAGCCACAGCCAGCCCCTCCTGCCCCAGCTGCACACACGGGAGCTTTGGTCCGAAAGGTGACTATACCATGGGAAACTGGGGAGATCAGGGACCTCTCCCAGCCTGGGAGTGCTCCTGCAGATCTCTCAGCAAGCCTGAGCTGTTCTGTCCCGCCTCATCCCTGAATCCCTCAAACCATTTCCCCCTGCTCTGGCAGAGCTGGGTGTGTGACACTGGTGTGTGACACCAGCTTCCCCCAGCAGTGTGGTCACCACCCTGTGCCACGCACATCCCAGGATTTCCAGGCCCCATGGCCATGTGCTGCTGCTCTCTGCAGTGCCCAGGAGCTGCTCCTTTCCCAAGGGTGCATTCCCAAACCTCAGATGTGTCCTGAGCAAAGCCCAGGCTCCTGAGCTGCCCACTATGAAGTATCAGGTCGTGCTTGAAGGAAACACCATTAGGGAGCCTCCAGGAAATTTAAGGAATCAGCACTTCCCAAAAAAAGTCACATTTTCCTTCCCTTTCACCCCAAATAACTGTGTGGTCTCTGGCCTTTTGAGTCAGCAATTGGTGGCAGAAGAACACAGGGGTGAGCCATTGATCAGAGACCTCTCAGATATCCCAGGAAAAGCAGTCCTGGGAAGCACAGCTGTGCTGCTGGCACGGAGAGTTTGGAGAGCTGGGAGTGTCTGCTGCAGACCCAGCCCATGGCCTGTTCTTATCTGCTCTCCCATCAATCCTTCCAGCCTTTGGAGCTGAGGTGGGAAGGCTTTAATGGGGATCCAGCTGCTGGAATGGCTCTGAGTAATAAAGGTCTAATTTTGTGTGTTCCAGACAGAGCATCCAGACACAACAGAGCTGTTCCTGCAGGACCTCAGGACAGGAGGAAGCACAGCAGGACAAGAGTGATAAATCCTGTGGAGGAGTCATTACTGTAACGAGATTACAAAACAGCCCAGCTGGTCCTTAACCTTTAATCCAGGCTGAAGGAGGAAGGCAGCCCGTGGGCTTTGCAGGAGCTGTGCACGCTCTGGGCTGGTGCCCTGACATCTGGAAGAGGTGGGGACAATGCAGGACTGACCACAGCCTGCTCTCCCCCAGAACGAGGGGTGCCAGCCTGGAATCCACCCCTCAGCACACCCTGGAGTAAGGAGAGGATGAGCTGCTCCTGTCTGACACAGCTGCCAGTGGCAAGTGGCTCTCCCTTGCCTCCTCATGGGGATGGAAGAAGGCTGGAGACCTCCCCAGCCTTTGGTGTGATTCATTCCCAGCGTGGTGACATCTGACCTTGGAAGTGCCAGATCAAGTGGTTCAGGAGCATCCTGAAGTTGTGACGTGTGGCAAATCCAGACAGCCACAGCCTCACTAGGAAATCATCTCTGACTGGGGAAACTGGTGTGTTTAATAGCCACCAGATCTGTACAATAACTGGTGTTGGACCTGGCCCACAGATTGGTGTGGGCAGGAATTCCACAGACCTGCTCAGGCAGCACACAGGTGAGGAGGTGACAGTGGCACTGCCTTGTCACAGGCATCAGCAGGACACGGCAGGGATGCTTTATTCCCTCGTTCTCCATCTCAATCCCTTCTCTTTGGGCTGGCCCCCCCAGACCCTGCTCAGCCATGGCTCCCCCTGACATGCCACAATCATCCTGGGGACTTTCACTGCGTTTAACCTCTGTCCCACCACTCGTACGTCCTGCCACAGAAACTCCCTGCAGCCCAGGGACAGGAAGGGCTGGGTGGGAGCTGCAATGTGAGCAAAGGCTCCCAGACAGGGATGGGTGCCAGCCACACTCGTGGCCAGCACTGTCACAGCCGCTGCACCTTGTCCCTGTCTGCAGGAAGGAACAGCCATGAGGAGCAGGGTTGCAAAACCCCTGAAGGGGAACTGCTCTTTTCCCGAATGCATCCCCCAGGCAGCTGGCACAGAAAGGGGAACCTGGGGAGAGCAGGAACCTGGCAAGCACAGAAACACCACAGAGAGGGGGAGGAGGTGAAGCTGGGCCACAGCCACCCTTACTGTAAGTGTCCTGCTCCTGGGGAGGAAGGACAGCATGGCTGGAAGGGTTTGCAGCCAAGGAGAGGCTTAGTCCAGATTGGGGTGAGTTTGCTGGACTGGCCCAACACGTGATGGAAATGTGGAAAATGTGGAAAATGTGCTGCCCTCACAGTCACCCACAGCAAAGGAGTCACTGCAGAGGGAGAGGTTCAGCAGGCACCCATCAGCTCGAGGGCTCAGGAAGCTGATGGAGCTGGATGTTCTGCAGGCTAAGGAAAGCTAAATTCAGTCATCTTTTTACATGTCAAATGACTTCCTGAGTTAGTAAGACAGGCTGGAGGTTCCAGCAGTGTTGGTCTGACCCAGGAGCAGTTGCTAGGAAGAGAAATCTGCCAGGAAAAGTTTGAGTAAAACCATCCCTGGGTCAGGCATTTTCAGGCTGTGGCTTTCCAGCTGGGCTATGGAATGTTGGGAATGTTAGTGGCAGGGGTGTTCTCAGTGCTCTCTCTATTAGTCACACCTCCTGCAGGTGACAGAGCACAGGGACCCTCTAGCAGGGACCTCCACGGTTTCCAGGCAAAAACTGCAGGGAGAGCCACAGTGAAGTACTCTGGACCATGTAAATCCTGGAGCTCTCTATCTATCCCTCCTTCTCTGGACCATGTAAATCCTAGAATCTTTCATATCCCTCCCTCTCTGGATCATATAAATCCTAGAGCCCTTTCTCTTTTCCTCTGGATCCTATAAATCCTGGAACCTTTTATATCCTTCGCTCTCTGGATCATATCAATCCTGAAACCTTTTATATACTTCCCTCTCTGGATCATATAAATCCTTGCATCCTTTATCTATCCCTCTCTGGATCATATAAATCCTGGAACCTTTTCTATCCCTCTTTCTCTGAATCATATAAATCCTGGAGCCTTTCATATCCCTCCTCTGGATCATATAAATCCTGGCATCCTTTATCTATCCCTCTCTGGATCCTATAAATCCTTGAGCCCTTTATCTCTCCTTCCCTCTTCCCAGACATTTGTGATGCACCAGCCAAGCTCCCAGCTCAGTGTGGGACACATCCCTCACAGCTGGTACAATACTTTATTTCATCTCTTCCCTGATTTAACCAGCACAAACCTCTGAAACAACTCAGGTGGCCAGAGAAAAACAGGGGCTGCTGCAACTCCTGCTCCTGATGCTCAGCTCATAAATTGGCTGCAATAATAATCTAGTTATAAAAAAGAAGCAAAAATAGAGCTTTGCCATTGATCTCAGCACTGCTTCTCTAAGCAGTGAACTGAGTTTTGCTTAAGTCTGTCACTGAGAAAAACGGAAAAACAATCACAAGAGATGCCTGGATGAAGCTCCTGATGTCAATATTTCTGATGAAGATAAATTTTGTGGGTAGAAACACAGTTCCAGGCCTGAGAAAAAGGAGCCCCAAGCCATTAATACTAATAGAAATTGGGCCAGCGGACTCCTGCAAGGGAAGATGGATTCAGGAGTGGGGAAGGATGGGAGGTGGAGAGGCTGGAAGTGAAGCTCCATGGGTCTGCAGGAGAAATGAAGAGAAAGGAGAGGGAGGAGGGGGAAATGATGTTGAAATGAAAATCTGGGAGATTTTTGGGGAATCTGGGGGATTTGGGGAATTCTTCTCTCCAAACCAACTTATAAAAAATTTCTAAATCTATCAATCGAATAAATTTCTCAAATTATCAATTAAATGCTTCATGAACACAAATCATGTTCATGAAAATTAAATGCTTCATGAGCACAAATCAAAACCACTTCTACAAGCATCATTTAAACCGTAAAATTTAATTCAAGCCAAAATGTCCTTTATGTATACTAAAAAGATCCCTTCCTCAGGCACGTGAAAAGGGACTGAGATAATAAAAGCAGTTGCCGAGGAAAATCAGCCCCTGTTTGGGTCAGCAGGGTGCAGGGGCTGGGCTTTCCCCAGAGGCTCCAGGTGACAGCAGGGAGGGACCATGCTGAGAACCCAGAGCCAGAGATGTTCCTTCCCTTTGGGAAAGAGCAAACCAAGCCAAGCTGTGCAATCCTGCTTCATCCCTACATTTGTGCATCCAACACAGGAGATCACTTCAGCTCTCACTCCTCTGGCAGTCCTTCACTCCTCTGTGTCATTCCCTGCTCTGCTTCCTCACTGGATGGGTTTTGCTGTTGCTCCCAGGAGTTTTTGCCAATTAACACCGAGTGAAAACCTGTCCTGTGGCACCCAGGCCTTGCACATCACATCCCCCCAGGATAACAGGGTTAAACTCCAGCAGGGAGATGTGAGCTGGGCACTGGAAAATGTCCTGGTGGCAAGAACAGGGATGTGCTGGCATTGCTGTTTGGGCAGGATGAATTCTCCTGCAGGCTGGCTCTGAGGTTTCTCCCACCAAGGAATGGAGGATCCGTTTGCTCTTCCCTATTTTCCTCCCTGGAAAAGCCACTTTGGGCACCTAACCATTGCTCTGGCCCCTGCCCTGCAAGGCTGGGCACTGGAACCAGGCTCCAGCAGCTTCACCTCCTCCTCCAGACTGGATCCACTCCCCCTGCTCCAAAACCAGCTCCTTCCCTCCCATCCCTGGTGGAGCAGGAGCATGGGGTCACTCCTGTCCCTGCCAGGACTGAGCCAGGGTCTCCTCCTTTCCCTGCCCCTCTGGTTTAGCCAGAATTATAAAAATCCACAAGAAACCTCTGGATTGGCACCTTTATTTTGCAGCCTTAGATGCTGGCACCAAGAAACAACTGCATTTGTCACTCACTGAATACATTTCTATTTCCCATCTTTGTAAAATTAAGGTCAAACCCATTAAAAACTTCTCTTCTTCCTGAACACAGAGTAAAAAATTGGCAGGGGAAGGTCAAATCTTCTCATGGAGATAAAGCTTTTTTTTTTTCCTTTTTTTTAATCAAAAAGGTGTCTAAATTTAACATCGGAGCCTCATTTTGAAATGTAACATCAAAACATTCCATACTGAAAAATGCTGAAATGCAGCACTCTGGGCTTAAAAAAAATAGGAAATCAATGCAGAATTTGACAGATTGTTTTAGTTGTCCTCAATTTGAAATTTCTATGGATAAGCTGTTGATAAAAATACCTTGTCCAGTTCTAATTAGCACCATCACTACAGTCTTGGGCTCTGAATAAAATGTAAGAGTGAAATAACCCCTAATGCAAAAAACTTTCCAGTATCCTTGCCAAGATGTCAGTTTCCATAATTCTCCATCATTTTTTGTGTTCCCAGAGTCAGAGAAAAGGCTGCAGCAGCAAAGAGCAACACAATTCTCCAGACTTGATGAAGACACAAGGAAGGACACACATCCTGAGGCTCTTCCCATTTTACCCACAGAGGGAGGGAGCAGGATGAGAGCAGAGCCCCTGGGCAAGGGGCACTGGTTGTCAGCTGCAAAGTGCTCACAACACCCAGTGTGATCTTTGAATATAATCAGTTTTATGTCACTTTATTTAGGTAAATTTAGTTAAACCTTAACTAAATCAGTGAAACCGAAGCAAGCCATAGAAACAGGGGATGGGGAGCAGACTGCTGGAAAACTGCAGCTGTCTGGAAGCACTCAGAGTTCATAAACTCATATATTTACACCTCTCAGGGTGGCTGTGGGGGCTGCTTAAGGAACTTGACTAATTAAAACAAATTCACATTCAGGGGGGATGTACAAGGGGGGCATTGGGAGAAGGCAGCACCAGCTCCTGAGAGAAACCCCCTGGATGGGCAGGACAACCTTGGGATCATCCCCAGGGACAAGGAGATTTTCCTTGCCAAAGCAAACCTCTCCAGTTCCACCTTCTCTCCAAACTAATTAATCTGGACACCAATTAACACACGGGCTGGTATTCCCCACAGTGCTTTGTAATGCTGCTTGCTCCAGGCTCCAGGGAGATGAAAGGATTCAGCTCAGCCCTGTGCCAGTCCCAAAAGTCCCCCCATGGTTCTTGCAGGCTGTTCCCAACCCCTCCTGCAGCAGCAGGAGCCCTCCAAGCTCTGCATCTGCTCAGCCTCCTGTGAGGATGATTTCACATCAGAGGCTGAGCCTTATCCCCAGCACATCTGGGAACAGATGGGCCACCAGCCAGCCTGGATTTCTGCCAGGAAAAACTGCTGGGGATGCCTGGGAATGAAAGAGGAGAATCTCAGGCAGTCCTGGAGATATTTCCCTTCATTCCTCAAATGCCAGGAAATGCATGGACCCATCCCATCCCCTCTGCAGGCTGCTGAGGAGATGTGTGCAGACATGAGGGGGCTGTTCAGGTGAAATATTCCTGAATTTTCACTCTCTGCAAACACGCCAGGCATGTTCCCATGCAGGAATGTGCCACAGGAAGGAAACCCCCGGCGCTCCTTGCCAACAATTCATGGCAGAGTGTTTCCCTGAACGACCTTCGGGAAATTTAGCTTTTGATTTCATATTTATTTTTAATGGAAATTAAGTAGGTAATGTCATAAAGGAGAATAACCTCAGCTAATTGGCATGTAATGCCAGGGGAATAAATCCTTGTTCTTGATGACAAAAGCTTCCTCATCTGACTAGAAATGGAATCTCTTTAGTCTTGCCAATTTTGACAATATCTTCCCAGACAGGTGGCCACACACCCACATCAAAAATTATTTTGTTAAAAAGAAAAAATTATTTTGTTAAAAAGAAGAAACAGCTGTCACATACCCTGGTGGGAAAAAAAACCTTTTCTGCTTAAACAATCAAACCAGTGTGGTTTGCAGTGCATTTTAAACAGTAAAAGTGTAAAAGGAAGCCAGAATTTGGGGTGCAAAGTCCAGCCTGTGGACACGGAACACCTGAAACGCTGACTCAAGTGAGTCTTACCCTGGGAAAATCTGCTTCACACCTTGGTTTTGTTCAAGCTGACAAAGCCAGACACTTAAAAGTGAAAGAATTGGCTCTCACACTTGTTTTTGTGGGTGAGAAGGGAAAGCAGAGCTGCTGCCCATTCCATGCAGTGGCTTTGGGAGCTCGTGTTCCCACAGCTGCTCCCTCCTCAGCACAGAACAAAATCCTCTGTGCAAAGAGCTCTAACCTGCCTGAGCCTCGCTGGATTTCCTGCTCCCTTCATCCCTGGGACACCCTGGGGAAAACAGCCCTGCTGGAGCAGCAGCCTGGAGGGAGAAGTGGAGACAGCTCTGAGGAAACAGCTCCAGAAAGGGAGGTGAGATGCCAGAGGGGGGATTACAGAGCAGAGAGCCAGTCCTGAAGGGTTCCCTGTGCCTGCACAGCACCAGGGGACACTGGGAGGACACTGCAGTGACATCCATGTCACAGGTGGGTTTGTGGGAGTTAAACTTCTCCTTGTCACTCTTCAAGGCAGAAAATGCCTTTGGAAGAAATGTACCTGTGCAAAACTGTGGAGAGGCTCACAGCTGGTCTGTGGGCCAGAGAGGGTTAATAAATCAGGGTTATTTCTGAAAGGAATCCTATCAAGGCCACTGGCCTGGAGACTGAGAGGAGAAAAAGGAGATAGGTGGGAAAGCAAACATGCAGCTGGGAAAAGCATTTTGAGAAAAGTCTTGTGAAAAACAGAGGTGGAGATGGTTTTTACACCAATCAAGGTTCTGTTGATTTATTGTAACCAATGAACAAAGTGTAAACTTTGTAGAGTGTATAAAAGACAGCATGCTGTTGTAATAAAGGGGATGTTAGCCTTCTGCCATGCAGTGTGTCTATTCGTGTGTCACACCCGCCTCAACAGCGACACAAAACCAGTGTGAGACCCAGGCAGTGGAGCCCTTCCACTGCTGGGGGAGTTCTGCACTCACTGCCTGCCAGAACCAGCCAGGACAGATGGGCAAAGTGCTGAAATCAGGTTTAATTTTCCCTGTGGGGTTAATAACTCACCTGCAAGCCTGTCTAGAGTTTGTGCTTTGTGTGGTGTGGATGGCTGGGTGAGCAGGAGCTTTTCCTCCCTGAAGAAATGACTGAAGCACATCAGAAAGCTGTTCTGAAGCAGTTCCTTGTGCTAATATTTGTAAAGCACTTCCAACCCGCAGGAGCTCCCAGAATCCACAGATCCCACCACAGGAAATGTGTGTTTCCTTCTGGGACAGGGCAGGTAGAGTTTGTGCAGTTCAGGATTATTCCACATTGTTTCTAGGCGTGGAGAGGAGACTGGTGTGCCTCCCCAAAAATTCACTTTGTGTTATTCTCTGTGGAAAAGTGCATTTTAAACAAATTTCCCTCCACCCTCCTGTTCTTCAGCTTGGCCGTAGCCAAATGGGAGCTATTCAGTGCTGCTTGAGGGGTTCTCTTTCCTTCAGAAGAAAACTGAAGATGTAATTCCTTATATTCTAGAGAGACTGAGCACCCAGCAAGCTGAAACAGCGAGACAGAACTAATTAAGTTTTGAGATTTATTAGGATGGGCTTTTTCCCTTGCATCCTGCTCCATAATGATGCTTTTTGGGGGCTACCTAAAAACAGAGGCCAGACAGAGTCAAGGGAATAAAAAGCAGTTCTATTTATTGAAGGGCCTTCAGGTACATTTAGGGCAGATGAAGCCCCCCAGGGGCTACACCCAAAATGGACAATGGGTCACAGAATTTCACACTTTTATAAGTTTGATCCATTTGCACATTGGGGGTTAATCTTCCAATTACAGCTCCAGGTAATGAAGTCATTTACCCCAAGTTTGCTCCCCCCAAACTCACTTTTGTTTCCATCTCTCAGGCCTGAGGCAGTGAGGTGTCCCTGACTGCCAGCCTGGAGAGGAATTGTTGTGTCTGCCCAAAATGGGAAAGAGCAGCTCACACTGTGTATGGAGCTCAGAGTTACACACTAAAGAACTGCAGGGTTACAAATATATGGAAAATATAAAAACTAAAATCCTGAGGCATCAGTGGTACCACCTGGGCCATCAGAGCAAAAATCAGCAGGGGCTGCCAGGGATGTTCCCTGAGGCAGCAAACACCCAGTCCCAGATTGCAAAGTCCCACAGCAGCCTCACTGCTGTCCCCAAACAACCTCCCAGTGATACTTCACCACCCACAACCTCAGGACAGCTCTGTTCCCAAACCAAACCTTCCCTCAGGGATATTTGCACAGCCATTGGATGAGGAGAGTTCTGAGCCAAGTGAACAGTGGGTGCATCTTGTAATGGAAAGGACATTTCTCTCACTGAGAGTTTCCTGGCTCTGACGTAACTGGGAAGATGATTTCTCGGTGTGTCAGCTTTACTGTCAAGCCACAGCCTCGTGCTCACCGTGAGGGCTCCAATGTGCTGTGCCCACACCAGGTTTTTACAGCTGGCATTTCACACCTGCCACTCCCTGAGTGCCAGCACCTTCCCTGTCCCAGGCTGTCCCTGATCTCCATCAGGGATGGAGGGACTGCAGGAAACTGGTTCTTTTCATTCCAGCCACCTCCATCCCAAATCCTCAGCCTTCCATCTCTGTTTGCTGTGGCTAAAGGTCGGCAGAGACACGGGAAGTGATGAAGAGGTGCAAAGCTCTGAGCCCTTTGTGTGTTTACCTGAGCACCAGAATCTTCTGGAGTTTGCAAAACCAGGCCGGAAATTGCTCAATGACAAAATTTCTATTCTTTCTCCTTCCAGTCAGGCTAAAAATAAAATAAAACCCTTGTGCCAGGCCCATTTCTGCTGCAACCACACTCGTCTCAGTGCAGTTAATGGGGGTGAGGATGGGCTTTTACCATGTTGTTTTTCGGCAGTGCAACTTCCAGTCACAGCCAGAGCAGGGAAACGGAAACCAGTGGTGGGTGAGGCAGCCCAGCACTGCTCCCCTGGGCTCCTCACCACCAGCAGCTCCCCAAAATCCACCTCATCTTCTCCTGCTCAGCACCAGCAAGGTGTCTTCAAGGCAGCTTTTAGCTGGAGGGAACTGGGGCAAGACCCAGCTCAATCCCAGTCCTGCAAGGTCCAGGCTTTGTGTTTAGGCAGGGGCTGGGTGCACCTTAAGGAGGTTTGAAGCTCTTATAGCCTTGCTCTTCCCCATCTTTTACAAAATTGGCATCTAATTTTGAGGGTTTTTGCTTGGAGATGATGTATTTTTCCTGGATGTCCTGTGAAGAGCGGGGAAGACACTTTGTTATTTCAAGGTGAGAAGGAGCATTGATCAACCTGATGGACAAATGGCCTGTGCTTCCACCCCAGCAGGGTTACAGCTGCAGGTGTGACAGACAGAGTGCTGCTCATGGAATTCCTGAACATCCCCATGATGTGCTAGGAGACAGGAATATGGGATACAGCCAAGACACTGGGCTCCTGGCTGGCCACCCTTTAGCCAGGGGTTTCCCCATTCCAGTACAGTGAGCTCTCACACAGGAGGATTTTTTTGTACCTGAATGCCCATCCCAGCATCACCCCCCAGCTGAGCCCAGGGGAGGAGCAAAGCCCAGAGCATGGGGACATTTGCTGTAGCAGGTCACAGAATATCCTGAGCTGGAGGGACCCACAGGATCATCAATCCAACCCCTGTCCCTGCCCAGACCCCCCAACAATCCCAGCCTGTCCATCCCTGGCAGCGCTGTCCAAACGCTCCTGGAGCTCTGGCAGCCTCGGGGCCGTGCCCATTCCCTGGGGAGCCTGGGCAGTGCCCAGCACCCTCTGGGGGAAGAACCTTGCCCTGATCTCCAGCCTGAGCCTAGCCCAGCTCCAGCATTCCCCTGTCACTTGTCAGTGCCACAGATCCATGTCTGCCCCTCCTTTTCCCCTCACAGGGAAGTTGTAGGCCCACAGACAGCGATAGGAAGGAGACATCAACCCTGGCTTGTCCTGAGCTCTGCTGGGAACAGGAGCTGAGCAGCACAGGGCAGGGCTGGCTGTCCCACACAGCAGCTGAGGACAGTGCAGAAGCCACAGGATGACCTGAGGTGACTCCTGGAGAGTCTGTGTTGTGCTGAGAGGTGGCTGCGTCACTGCTGCGAGGGGAGAAGGGAACAGGGCCCAGCTCAGGGGTTTAGAAACCAGCAAGTCTCAAGTGCCTTTGAGGAACTCCTTGTGTGTGGCCCTGAGCCAGGACGTGGCTCTTCCTTTGGAGCACCCTGTGAACTTCCCACCTTCCCCCACGCTGCTCCCACCCTTCAAGGATGTGTCTGTACATCGAAGGGATGCCAGATGGCTACACTCAAACACAAAACCTGGCAGAGTCACTTCAAAACTGACCTTCAGAGCCCTCATGCTCTTGCCACATGCAGGAGAAGCTGCTCCCATGGAAAAATCACACTCCAGCATTGTTTGACATCCTCAGCTTCCTCCACAGCCACTGCCCTGCTCACAGAGATCTCTGAGCACTCTGAACACAAACCTGTCCCTGCACAGCACCACTCCAGCCTGCTTTGAACACAAACCTCTCCACATCCTGCCAGGTGAGGGATGGGTTCAGCCCAGAGGAGGAGGTTTGGGTGTCCCTTTTCCACCTGCTCCAGATCAGCCTTGGTCTGCCCAGGGCCAGCTGAGGGGGTGGCTCAGGCAGTTACCCATGGATCTGGCTGCATTCCTGGAGGTTCCATGCTGAGCCATTCCCAGGGCCATGGAAATGTCTAGTATGAGCAAAAGGAATCAGCTGTGGACAGTTCTAACACAGCAGAACCTCTTGCTGTTAATAACTACAGGCTAAATCTTGCCTAGCTTGGAGCAGACACCTGCCTTCCTTCTGCTTTTAAAATAAGGTGAAACCACCAAAATTCAGGCATTGGAGCCCAGAGCTTCAGCCAGGAGGTTTAATGGTTATTCTGGTCCCACAGCCGAGCTCAGAAAGCAGAGCAGCACCAGAAGCCTGAGCTTACCCCAGTGTCTGGTTTGGGTGTGGACTTGCTGCTGTAAGTTTAGGTCAAACAGGAGAGATGTGCCTGAACAGGACTGGATTTTCACTCTCTAATGAGCATTTCAGTGAGAGGTTATTGCTCTGCACTCTGTGACAGGAGGGTGAGAACTGAGGCAATGAGGTGACAGGTGAAATCTTTCCACTAAATGGGAACAAGGCTCTGTGGGCTGTGTTGTCACAGGCTGGAAGGAGATAAGGCTCAGAACTGATAATTTACACCCCTTGCAATGTCTAGCAACAGTGATTATATTTCATACCTCAGATGACTAAAAAAGATTCTCCAGTATCTTACAGGGCTGTGACAGGGAGAACGTGGAGCTGAGCATTCCCTTGGGACATGATGTGCAGATCACTGGCAAAGAAAGGAGTGGATAAGGTTAGATTGATGTGCAGACACTGAAGTTTCTCCAACCTTTGTTCATTTTTCTAAACAGTTCTGAGCTGGGGAGGAAAAAAAAATAAAGCTCAAGGACATTTCATTTATGCATCCAAAACAACAGAGTTGGGACCTTGAGTTTCTGACCCCGACTCCTCTTACTCATTACCGCAAATGACTTCAGCAGCCAGCTCTTAAATCATCTCAGAAAATGCATGGAAATATTAAGCAACAACAAAAAAAAATCACCCCCATCTTTCCATCCAGTCAGACACACATTTACAAACTTCTTTTGGGCTGAAACAAAAGCAAACAACAATGGCTTGAAGCGTCATCCGCGGCTCTGCGGTCCCGGCAAAAGTCCCCCGGCTCCTGCTCGCCTCTCTCGGTTACAAGTTCACAGAGAACAGGTACAGGGGACACAGCTCGATCAGGAAACAAAACGCTGGGTGGAAGGGAAATTCAACAAACAAGGCCCGATGGTTGTGCTGAGGTCGGGATCACTTCTCAGCGCCCCGCACCAACCACATGAGAAAGGGCTTTTCACAGCCCGGCCCGAAATGACTGACTGCTGACTCAGGCTGGCACCATTACTCACTCTGTCCCTCCTGCTGGTTTCTCTGCTCTCCTTCTCGCTGCCAGGCACTGGGAGGCACCTCTGGGTCTGTACCTGCATCACCAGTGACTGCTCCTGCCAAAGGGGACAGCAGCCAGAGGGGACACAGAGGATTGAGCCCAAAACTCTGCAGGACAACCAAACTGGTCTGTGTCAGGTCACATGGGGGATTTTTGTAAAGCTGTTTTGTTTTCTTAACAACTCAGCATTTATCCTTTCCCAAAAATCCACCTGGTCAGAGAGATACCCACAGGCCCTGCAGTAACTGCCAGTAAATTTGTCTCTTCTGCACCTCTGTGACATGTGAGTCCCTCTGGCACGGAGAAGGAAGGCCAGGGCTTGGGGGATGGGGAATGGGGTGGAAGAGAAGAAATGAACCTTTTGGCAGACATCCCAGCCCATCCTTGGCACTGACCCCAAACCACTTCACAGACCAGGACACTGTGGGGAGATTCCCCTGCCACAGTCTGAGTGAGCTGCCAGCTGTTGAGCACATCTGGGGCTTTGATGGATGTCCCTCTCACATCACTGCGAGCCCCCAGGCTTCTCCTGCTTGACAGGGACAAAGGAGCTTCCTGTCACCAAGGTCCCTCTCCTGGGGAGCCCCAGTGCTGTCCTTGCTCTGGGATACTCTGCTGGCCCTGACACCTCCCTTCCCCTCCCCACTCTTTCATTTCCAGCAGGCCCCTTTTCTCCAGGAAGGTGAGCAGTGGTTTCCAACCAACCAGCCATGGTGGCTTCATTAAATTAATTATTCCTTCCAAACCATCAGGCCTGAACCTTTGGGCTCTTGTTCTTGGGTTCTTGTTTTCTCTTTGGGTTCTTGTTTTCCTTCCTGTCACTGCTGTGCCATGCCTGACCCTCCTGCTGGAAGGGTTTCAAAGAGGCTGAAGTGTTTTTGAAGATGCATCCCTTGGTTGTGCTCCCACAGGTGCCCCCTGGTAACATCCTGGCAAGATTGTGCACAAAGCCATAATTAATTCATGCTGCCCCTGAGCCAGCTCTGCAGTCCTGCAGCCCAGAATTTTCCTCTCACTCAGCTTTTAAGCTCTTAAAGGAATTGTCTGAATTCAG
The DNA here is from genome assembly GCA_013397075.1 of Rhabdornis inornatus. Lineage (NCBI taxonomy): Eukaryota > Metazoa > Chordata > Aves > Passeriformes > Rhabdornithidae > Rhabdornis > Rhabdornis inornatus. The sequence continues at coordinate 20,891 of VWZS01001396.1, forward strand.
TGCTGAGCCCAGCAGAGACATACTGTCTCCCAAAGCAGCACCTCTGGGGGATCACATCCCCTGAGGAGCTCTGCAGACCCCTCCCCACCAGCCCTCCACCCTCCCCTTCCTGCATGGGGATGTCTGGAGGAGGCTCCTGCCCCACCCCGGGGCAGAGTGGGGGATTCATCCCCCAACAGGGGAAAATTCCTCTTTCCCTGTGCATATTCCAGATCCATCCCTGGACCCTGTCATCCCCTCTGGCACCAATATCCCATCACATCCCACCAGCCTGCACCAAGCAGATCCAACCTGCCTTGCACCTTGCCTTCCTCCAAGCATTTCTCATAGCCCAGGGAGGGACCTGCACCAAGTCTGTCCCCTCAAACCCCACAGCAGCCACAGAAACCTTGTGTCTCTTCCCTCTTTTCCACACAGCCAGGCAGTTTTGCAAGCAGAAGGGCTGATCAGGATGATCCTGCCAGTTTGCCTCATCACCCACAAGATTTTCCTAATTTTGCTGAGATTTGGAACCACCCCAAGAGACTTGATAGACTTTTTTATTTGGCTGTGAATGCTGGCTCAGACTCTCTACTCCCCCACCTGCTTTGACATGAGCCAGAAATGTCTGGATGTTTGCTCAGGAGACATCTGAAAGGTGGATCACCACCAGTTTGTGATCTCAGATATAAATCACATCTGTGTGCTCTGGTACCTGACAGTGGCAGCTCTATCCATCAGCAGATCAATTATGCTAATCCCGTTCATAAATAACTCTCCTGTTGATATAACTAGATCTAGGTGTGAATGAGACTTGTCTAACATGCTGAGGGGCAGGATCATTCATCCAGCATGAACTGGAGTAGAGTTCTTAACCCTGATTTTTAACCTGATAATTCCACCCAAGAAAACATGTTCGTCCATTCACCTTTATTGTTTTGCATCCATCGTAAGTTTTGAGAAACTTCATGTCTGCCCTTCCTATTTTGGGCTTTTCCCCATCCCCAAGTGCTGCCATATCAAGCAGAACCTACTCAAACACCCAGAAATGACTGGAAAGCTGCCATTGAAAAGCAGAGATGCTCGAAAATCCTGCAGCTCACCATGGGCCAGGCCCAAGCTCCTGTTTTCATCACCAACTTCCTCTGTGAGCACACACCACGTCTGGCACCCTGTGCTCTGGCTTTGCCCACAGCTGGCAGAAAGAGGTGACGTGGCTTTGTCACTTGGGTGATTCACATGTGGTGAGTCCTCTCAGGGCAGGGACCTCTTCTTGCTGGCAGGGCACAGGGACTCATCCAAGCCTGCCTGGGGTGGGAGCAGGGCTGCCCATGGTCCCCAAACCTGCCTGGGGTGAAGCAGGGCTGCCCGTGGTCCCCACAGCTCCCTGGGGTTGTCACCAGCACTTGGGGAACCAGGTCGCTGTCCTGTCTCCTGTTAATTGTAAGGGCTCAGGGTGGTGGAAATGGGAATGGGATCAGCCCAAGCAGGACCAGGGGTCCCATCAGGGTCATCTCCTGAAGGCCTGGAGGTGTAGCAGACCCTCCATGACAAAAGCTTTTCCATGCTTGGAGTCCATCCCAGCAGTTGTACCTAACAAAAAAGACATTCTCCTTTTGTATTATACATTTTTGGGGATTGGAAAAGACCTTAAAAACCATCTCACCCCATGGGCATGGACACCTTCCACCACACCAGGCTGCTCAGACGTGGCCTTGGGCACTTCCAGGGATGGGGCACTCTGTGATTTTGGGATGATTCCTGCAGACAAGCCCTAGAGCTCAGTGCAGGGAAGGGCTTTTCCCTTCTGCAGCCTGGGATGGAGCAGCTTTACCAGCACATTCTGATCCCTGTGACACCACAGGGCACAGCCTGTCTGCTGCTCCCTGCACCCTGATAAGGCTGGCACAGATCCCTCCCGGGCTGCACACACCCAGGGATGCCTTTATCACCCATTTCCTACTGATAAGGAGCTGTAACACAGATAAACCCTGCCTGCTCTAAGGCCCAGGTGTGTCACCCATCACTGAGTTCATGGCTGCTCTGTTTGAGCAGTGACTGCTTAGCAGCTTTTACAGCACGTGCATGAGTCACTGAGAGCACCCAGGGAAGTGTCACCAGTCCCCGGGGACACACACATTATTCCAGTCATCCACCGCTCAGAGCCAAGGCCTGAGGGAAAAAAATGTTCCAAAGGATGGCTTTGCCCTTGGTGTGTGGAAAGATCGGTGCCTGTGTGTGATGCAGGGCAGGCAGGTGCTGATAGAGCTGAGCATTGGGAAACCCTGAGCTGGAGGAAACCACAGGATCACCCAGTGCCACTCCTGTTCCTGCCCAGACCCCCCAACAATCCCAGCCTGTCCATCCCTGGCAGCGCTGTCCAAACGCTCCTGGAGCTCTGGCAGCCTCGGGGCCGTGCCCATTCCCTGGGGAGCCTGGGCAGTGCCCAGCACCCTCTGGGGGAAGAACCTTGCCCTGATCTCCAGCCTGAGCCTGCCCTGGCCCAGCTCCAGCCCTTCCCTGGCTCCTGTCCCTGTCCCAGAGCAGAGCCCGGAGCTGCCCCTCGGGAGGAGCTGCAGCCCCGGGGAGCTCTGCCCTCAGTCTGCTCCAGCTGAACCATCCCNACACCTTCAGGTCTTTCTTTATTGCAGTGCCCAAAACTCCCCCAGCACTGGAGGCTGTCCCAGCCCAGAGCAGAGCTGGACAATCCTTCCCTGTGATCCCTGGAGCAGTGATGCTGTCCCTGATGCCCCCAGGACCAGTGATGATGTCCCTGATGTCCCTCCTGGCTCCAGGGCACTGCTGACTCAGCTCCAGCTGGCCAATGCCCCAGATCCCCTTCCAAGCTGCTGCTCCATGTTCTGCCTTCAGGCCTTTCCCCTGGCTCTTTTAAATAAAATTAAACTGGGAATTCCCACTATAGATCAAGAGCTGGTTTGCTTTTCCAGCCTGTAAATAACCCTCATTTCCCAGACTGCCAAGTGGAAGCAGCTGTTTGAGCACTAAGGTGCTTATCTGGAAATGTAAAGCTCTTGAAGGAGCTGTTCCAGAGGGGGAGCTCAGATCCGGTAACCCAGGCTATTTTTAAGTCTCTTGTTTTATTCAACGCAGCTGAATTTCCACACTAGCCCAGTGCTGGATGTGGGATATAAATAGAAATTAATCCAGGCCTGGTCACAGTTATCTGCCTGCAACCCTTGCTCCTGGCAGCCAGACAAGGGAGGAAGGACCTGGACGTCACTGGGAATGTGACCTGCCTTGGCCCTGCTCTCAAAACAACTGAGATGAGGTCAGCTCTTTGTAAGTAAAAAATGTCTTACCCAGGACTGAAAGAGGCCTGGAAACCCATCCCACTCACAGCCTGGCACCCACCGTGGGAACAGAAGGATGGTGCTTGCAGCAAAGGCTGCTCTGCTGCTGCTCCAAGCTTCCTTGGTTCCCAGTTTCCCACTGAGAGGGAATGGGCACCTCTGGGTGCTAAAATGGGGTGACTTCCCTGGCCAAGGAATAAACAGGGAAAAAGATGGTGGGAGAAAATAAAATCCAAAAGCTAATACAAGCATAGGGAAGAAAATATATCATATTTTATATATTACATAAAAAATATAATATGTAATTCTGTAAAAATATAATCCTCGAATCCTGTTCCAAGGAGTTTTGGGGAGCTAAATCATAGACTCACAGGTTTAGGTTGGAAGGGACCTTAAATTTCATCTCCTTCCATCCCCTGCCGTGGCAGGGACACCTCCCACTGTCCCAGGTGCTCCAAGTCCCAATGTCCAACCTGGCCTTGGGCACTTCCAGGGATCCAGGGGCAGCCACAGCTGCTCTGGGCACCCTGTGCCAGGGCCTGCCCACCCTGCCAGGGAACAATTCCTTCCCAATATCCCATCCAGCCCTGCCCTCTGGCAGTGGGAAGCCATTCCCTGTGTCCTGTCCCTCCATCCCTTGTCCCCAGTCCCTCTCCAGCTCTCCTGGAGCCCCTTTAGGCCCTGGAAGGGGCTCTGAGGTGTCCCTGGAGCTTCTCTTCTCCAGGTGAGCATCCCCAGCTCTCCCAGCCCTTCCTCACAATATATACTATAAATATATAAATATCAGGCCAATGGCTACAAGAGAATCACCAAATTCCAACTTTTTCCCAAAGGCCTGGCAATTCCCACAAAGGGGCTGCTCAGAGGATTTGTTTCCCTTTTCCCAACCAAAGCAAACAAAGGTGCTGCCAGTTGGCAACCCAGGAAAAATCTCCACAGGGATCCAGCCAGAGCATCTTCCAAACCAGCTGCACATCTGGGAAACCTCCACATTTCATACCCCTCCCTGCCAGCTGCCAGCACATCTGTACCAACCCTCCACAGCACCAGACCTTCCCCAGAGCTCCTCCTGCCCCAAAAATGGGCTTTGGGGTGGGTTTGTGTCCAACAGCAGCTCCTGGGTCACCCCCTGTTGCTCTGCCAGGTTTCAGGGCTCTGGGCCATGGAAGTGGCTCTGATTCCTGCAGGAGCCATGGATTGTCCAGAGCTGGATTGGTTTTACTCCTTCTGGAGAAATTTTTGAGATCCCCAAGGAGCAGCCTCCCCCTGATCCTTCTTTGAACTGGCATCTCCCAGCCCAGCACAATCAGCTTTAGGGAAGGGGCTGCACAGAGAATTCTGATTAAAAATAGTTAATAATAAATCAGTAGTAGTTAATAATAAATCATAATAAAGCTAATAGTTTAAAGTAGCTTAAAAAGGGGGATCTTTGCCTTAAATGCTTTGTGGGGGGATACAGAGCCCTAAAACATGGGAAGGGCTTTGAGAAGGGCTGGCTGCCAGTAGGGGAAAGCCTGGCATAAACCCCAGCTCATCCCAACCTCTGGAGCCACAGGACTCAGTAATTTGTAACACAGATTTTCCATGTTCTCCAGGAGCTCCTGCTGCAGTGCCAGTGGACGTGGCACCACAGAGCTGCTGGAATGGATTAGTGACAGAGCTTTTGCCAACAGAAATACGGATGAATGCTAATTTATAAACCCCCCTTTATCTCACAGCCTATCAGAGGAAATGAATTCCAAACCATTCTCCAGGAAAATAACAGCTCTGGCAAAATTCATCAGGACAACATTTAATCTCCCTGGTACTTTGTCTTTTTTTTTTTTTAACCCCATTTCTCAATTTTAATTTTTTTGGTGGGGTTTTTACAAAAGAAGAATAAGAACAACAATGTACAGTGGCCAAGGGGAAATAGGAGCTGACTGGGGTTGTTTCTAAGAGGCACTTAGAGTAATGGGTTTGAACATGCAGATTGGTCAGATGAGACCATAATTCTTAACAGGTGAATATTCAATAACCCAGAGTCAGGAAGGAGATGATTAATTGTCTTTTCAGGGGATTTTTTATTTAGATTTATACCGAGGAGGAAATAGCATTTTTCTGGAATCCATGCATCTTTATTTCTGAGTTAGAAAACTGAAATTAACAAATTTTTGAGATCTCTCTTTAGGAAAAAAATCGTAACAGCCCAAGCTCCTCAGCCATTTAACTCCCAGCTGAGTCCCTTTCCTATCTCCCACCCAAATCCTGCCCAAACCATTATCCCTTGCAATATCCAAGGCACAGGGAGGGTGGCAGGGCTGCACAGAGAGCAGCAGCAACACCTCAGAACCCCCAAAATCCGGGGTGTCACTGCAGGCTTGGTGTCACAGGGCAGTTCCAAGTGCCCTGGAGTGAGCTGGGAGAGCTGTGATGTGCCGTGGGATTCATCCCAATTCATCCCAATTCATCCCATGCCATCCAGCCTCTCTCCCAGAGCAGCTTTAATAGAAATGTCAGGCCAATGGCTACAAGAGAATCACCAAATTCCAGCTTTTTCCCGAAGATCTGGTAATCCCCACAACAGGGGCTGCTCAGAGGATTTGTTTCCCTTTTTCCAGCCAGAGTTAACAAAGGTGCTGTCCAGGAAAAATCTCCACATGGATCCAGCCAGAGCATCCTCCAAAGCAGCTGCTCTGGGGGGCACAAACAGCACAAAGGACAGTCCCTGAAATGGGAGGAAATGCCTTGGCTGAGCAGGAGATGGGAAAATGAGGAATGGAGAGCACAGGAGAGCAGAGCCTGGAGCAGAGCTGGTGCCTCCTGCCCTACCCTGACCTGTTCCTGCCTAGGAAATGTCCCAGACAATTCCTCACATCCTTCCCACCCTGTCTGTGTTCCAGGGAAGAGTGAGGATTGGGGCAGGGATGGATCCTCAGGAGGTTCCCTGGCCCCAGGGCACTGCACTGACCAGGAGGGGACATCACCTGTCCCTTCCCTGCTCCTGGAGACCCCTTCCACCTCACACTGGGATTCTGTCAGCTTCCCCTGTCTGTGCTAAGGCTGATTAAATCAGTTTGCCTTGCAGGGGTGGCTCAGGACTTTGTTTGGGATTTTCCAAGCTCCACAACCCACAGCAGAGTCCCACTGCACATCTGTCAGGTGGTTCTCAAAGCCCTCGCTGAGATTTCAGCTCTGCAGAAGTTTTGGCTGGCTGGGCTCTTTGCAAAGACATCAATTTCACCCTCTAATAGGCACAGCAAACTTGATTTCAGGCCCACTTACAGTGCTGTAAATCCAGGCTAACCATATTAAACTCAGGGCAGCTGATGCCAGAGACTTAAAACCAGCACAAGTAAAAGTCACCTCAGGTGTGTGCAGCCAACAGTCTGGCCTGAGGCCACCCCGGGCTGCTTTGTAAAGCAGCCCAGAGAAATTTCTCTATAACTGTTCCATTAATATTAACAGCTAAATCCCTGGCTTGCCTTAAAACCCTCAGCCCCACCTAAGTTAGCAGCAAGAGTTCTGATTTAATTTGCTCCCAAGGCTGACAGACCACAGCAGCAGTGGCTGCACGCTGATGTAGTTCCCCTGGAGTTAATCACATTTATTTCTGTCTCTAACAGGAGTATAAACACTGCCCTGGCTGAGGAACAACCATTTGCTCCATCCCTTTTCAAAGCACAGGAGAAAATCTGAATGGAAACCACCAAGTCCTACGACTTCTCCTTCAATTTTTCACCTAAATTTCACCTAGTGAAAAATTCCCCAGGAGTATGAAATCTAGTGGGTTATTTTCTCCTTCCATAAATTATTTTTGAGGCTTTCTAGAAATCTCCCAGCACGAGGAAAAGCTTTAAGTGAAATATACCCTGGAGCTGATGCATGAATCCTTGATTGATGAAGTACACCAGGCAATATTTACTTTTTAGTGGTAAGGAGAAGCCTTTTTTTCCTGAATTAAAGGCAGCAGCAGCCAAGCACAGCCCTGGTCCATCCTGCTCCTAATAAATCCTTTAGTACAAATTTCTCTGTGGCTCCAGACAAGCTGGGCTCAGCAAGGCACAAGCTCAAACCTTAAAATTTCCCTGATTAACCGTGTCTCAAACTAATGCCAAAGCAATGGTTTCAGTGAGGTGAGGAGGAGGAATTAAACATAATTTCATGTAATTATTTATAATTATTATAGTTATATTTATGAAGAACAGCCTGAGCCAGAGGGAATTTCTTGCCAGCTGCCTCGCTGTCCCATGTCCCACCAAACCCAGCCTGGCCACTGGTTTGTACTGGTGTGGTTGCACTGGTGCCCACGCCAAGTGAAAAACCCAACCACAGCTTTTAGAGACAAGGCAAATTTGGGCTTTCAAATTGTTTCAGATCATGTGAACAGTCAGTTTTAGTTTCTGTTCATAACATGAACAGACTGAAACCTGAAACCAGAAAGAAATCAGAGAGAAGCAGAAGGGTGGGCAGCTTGTAAGAGAAAAGAAAGGCTCAGTAGCAAAACCTCCCCATTGAGAAAAATAGAAAGTGTTAGGGAGAAGCAGCAGAGTGGCAAAAGAAGAATTTCAGCAAATCAGAATGAGAAACACAATAGCTAGAAATGAGGATAATGCCATCTGAGACTGGCACGAGGATTTAGTGATAAATGTTAAGATATAACCTGAAATGTAGATAAGAGGGTTAAGAGAGATGCCAAAAAAAACCGGTTCTGCATTCATCAGAGAAGAAAAGGAAACACGGGGAAAGCTAGAGTATTAAACACCCTTGTTGTTTCAGTTTTGTGAGGAAAAAACCCATGCTTCATTCTCCCCATGTGCCCAAGAATGAGGCAGGAATAAACTAAAAATAAAAGCTGTCTGTCATACATTTATTTGTTTGTATATATATTTATTTATTCTAAAAAGCATCAAATACTCTGGTATTGAATTCTCTGGTATTTAAAGGGGGAAAGGCTCCAAGAGCTACCAGCCACCCCAAAACCTCCTTGCAGACAGTGGAAGGGGGGCCAGAGGAAGGGCAGTGACGAGCTGCTCACCCAGAGGGAAGTGGAGCAGGGATGTTCAGAACATCCAAAGAACACTCTGTACATGAGCCCTCGGGTGATGCAATGGCCAGGGACACCCAAGTGGCCTTTCTCAAGACTAAACTGTGCCACATAAAATCCTTTCTGACACCCATCTGACACTGGGGGCAAGAAGGAAGTTGAAATATCCCAATTTATCATGGTTTTGGGCACTGTTTTCCATGTAGGCCTGGGGTTTGGAGTTTTCCATATAGGCCTGGTTTCCCTGGGTTTTTATGGCCACCCTACATGGCACAGGCTGCTGAAGAACACACACACAGGTCCTTGAAGCTCTGAGCTGTTTGTTCCCTCATTTCTGTCCCTCCAGAGGAGCTGTAGGGCACTGGAATCTTTATCAAGTGTTCTGCAGGCAAATCATCCCAAAATCCTCTTCCTTCCGAGGGTGCCAGTGGCTGCTGGAGGTGCCCTGCCAAGGATGGCAGTGGCAGGGAGGCTGGGCCAGGCTGGGTGATGGCTCAGGTGCCACTGGAATGGTTGGCAAGCAGCAGGGATGGAACACGCCCCAAGGAGCTCCTGCCTTGGCCCTGGTGCCTGGGGAGGTGCCAAACCCAGCTGGCATCACTGCCAACGCCTGCCCGTGCCCCACAGGGGACAAACCAACCTGCTGGATCACCCTGGGCTCTGCCGTGTCCCCCCTGCTCCTGAAACCTCCCTGGGCTGGGCATTTTCCATGTCTGAGCTGGGTTGGTGCCTCCCTTCCCTCTCAGTGAGGACATCACCCTGCCAAGGGCTGGGGAAGGCACAGGGAAAGGATTTGAGGGATTTTGCCATAAAAAGCTTGGAGCCACCTTCATCTCTCCTCGGATTTGTGAATGTTGGGATGGATTACTCAGGAATATCCTGCTTCCAATGACTGGAGAGGAAGAGCCAGGCTGGGTTGCTGGCACAGAGAGGCCACCAAGGTGACAAGAGCCACAGCCAGCTGAGGAACATTTGATTCAACAGAAATTCCCCACAGTCCATGCCAAGAACAGAGCATCCAGAAAGTACAGTGCCAGCTTTGGCTCCCAAAAATATCCTTTTCCTGTGGATGTCTTGTCATCCACAGTCATGGATCACCATCACGGGGGTCCCCTGGGCACTGAGACCCCCCTGCCCCTCATGCCAGCCCTCTGCAGGCAGCCCTGTGGGGACACTGGGTTTCTGCTGAACAGGATCAGATCCCTGAACTTCCCCTGGTTTGTTCCCTTCTAAGCTAGCTGCTGTTCCATGAAAGGTGTCACCACGGAGCTAAGCTGGAGCTCTGGGAGAAGGGCAGGTGTAGCAGTGCTGAGGGTAAAATCCACCAAAAAACTGGGAAAATTCAGAGTATTTCTCTAAAAGGGCTCCAGGGGAACTGCAGAGGGGCTTTGGACAGGGGTCTGGAGTGATGGGACAAGGGAAAATGGTTTTAAAGAGCAGGGCTGGGTTGGATTTTAGGAAGAAATTCCTCCCTGTGAGGGTGGAGAGGCCCTGGCACAGGTTATCCAGAGGGGCTGTGGCTGCCCCTGGATCCCTGGAAGTTTCCAAGGTTGGACAGGGCTTGGAGCAGCCTGGGACAGTGGGAGGTGTCCCTGTCCATGGCCCTGGATGAACTTTAAGGTTCCTTCCAACCTAGAACTGTAGGGCTATGGTTTAGCTCCAGAACACCCCTTGGAACAGCTCTGGATTAATTCAGAACCCACAGGTCATGGAGAGAGTCTGAAATGGCATCAGGCTGGTTGGTGGCTGGAGATGAGGTCCCTCAGAACTTCAGGTGACATTCTGTGCTCATGGGCAGCAGGAATTGGAATGGATGATAGGTTGTTTGCAGCCCACAGATTAATGGGACAACTAATTTTGTAGAGAGTTTTGCACATCTGGAGTAGAATCAAGAAGCTGGGGAGTCTCTTGTCAGTAAAACTCTGGTTTTGTGTCAGCACTGGGAGAACTGCCCTGCTTTTTCTAAAATCCTGGAGCTCTGGGTGCAGCTCCACAGAACCCACGGCCTCGAGCAGCCCAACACAAACCACAAAGTGCTGAGCACTTCTGGCTGTAATTTGCTGCTTACAAGGGGACTGAGCTGTTCTGAAAATGCAGCCCAGATTATGGGTTTCAAATGCTAGAAAATCTGTCCCTGAGCTCTTAATCCAGTTTATGGGCTCATCACAAATGGAGCTGAGCCATTCTTGGAAAGAAAACTTGGCAAAAGGAATCTTTCTCCACTGTACCAGTAGAAACCACATACAAAGCTCAGGCCAACCAATCTAGATGGAGAAGGAATGAAAATGTGTCCCAGGCTCTGTCTGTGAATGAGGGAAGTGGGGACAGTGGGGCAGCTGCTGGGGCTGAGTGCACAGCAGCAGGAGTGACACCAACACCCACCTGGAGCCTGGGCTGTGGTCACACACCTGGAGGGCAGCTGCACACTCCTCAATTCCAGCCCTGCTGGTGCCAAGGAGATTCCTGCCACAGCCATTCCCACCACTGCAGGCTGGTGCCATCAGGGTGCAGGAAATCATCTTCCTCTGCAGAGGCATGGGGAGAGAAGCTCAGTTCTCCTGCTTCAGAGCTTCACAGAGTCGTTCTCCCCCTTTTTATATTTAATGGGGGATAAAAAAAGCAGACCTGAACGAGGCTATTCCTTTTTAAAGTCTCTTCTAACAGCAGTTCTCTTTCAACAGCTCATTTACTGCCCGTGTGGGACTCCAAAGTGAAATCTGCTCAGCCGTGGATCTAAAAGACTTCCCTTCACACTAACCCTCAATGATCCCTGCTGTTCTCCAGCAGCCAGGCTGGATTCTCTCTTGACTGCTCACATCAATAAATCATACATTATCTATGCTTGAATTTGGTTAAGATTCTGCTAAATGATGCGTGAGATAGAAGAGGACTCGGCTGATGAGTTGTGCTGCTCAGTAAAAACTGGTTGAAGTGGGAAAAACAGCCAAGATGGATTTTTGCCATTAAAAACCCACTTGTCTGGTCTTGTGCATGGATAGGAGCAGATGCACTGATTAAAGTCACGATGGATTTGTGGAGTCTCACACACCAGCAAGGGAAATTAGAAGTGGAAGAAGAATCTGGGATGTGTTTGCTGCCAATAGACACAAGGAGCACCTGCAGGAGGGAGTGGTGGAAAACGGAGAGGGAGATGATCTCAAAGCACAGGAGACCTCAGACCGTGTCCAGCGGGGCAGGCTCTCCTCCCAGGCCTCTCACCACCCATCTTTTCTCTTTATCTTAGCACCATCTAGAGGGATGTGTCTGCACACCCGAGAGGAGAGCGCCCGCACGCGGGGTGTGGAGTCCGGGGAAGCCAAACCTCAGAGGAGCAGTGCACTCCTCCAGACACCCTCACTGTTTGCAATCATCCCCCTGGACCCCTGGAGCTGGAATGCAGGGTCCTCCAGGGGATTGGAGGCTGGGAGGTTCAGGGGGGAGGTCTAGAGGATCTTGCTCAGGGTTTGGGCCTTTTTCTTTAATTTTTTTAAAACCTACGGATCTTGCACCACCTACAGATCTTGCAGGTTTCAACAGAGGGCGCGTCTGGAGGTCAATGTCCACTTGGGCTCCTCAACACAGCAGGGACAGGAGCTGAGCAAGGGCCTGGAGCATCTCAGTGCCCAGGAAAGGATGAGGGAGCTGGGGCTGCTCAGCCTGGAGAGGAGCCCCAGCTGAGAGGGGCCCTCAGCCCTGGGTGTCCCTGTGTGTCCTTGGGTGTCCCTGTGTGTCCCTGTCTGTCCCTGTGTGCAGGGAGGCTCAGAGCAGTCCCAGTCTCTGCTCCAGGGGCTCAGCAATGTCACCAGAGCCATGGGCAGGGACTGAGCCCGGGAGTTCCCCTGCACAGGAGGCAGAACTTTTAGTGTGCAGTGACCCTAGCACTGAACAGAGACCAGAGAGGGTGTGGAGTGTCCCTGACAGGAGATATCCCACTGTCAGAGTCACTTCCTGCACTCCATCAGCCCCATCTCGACCAGCCTCACACAATCCCAAAGCAAGGCCATGGAAACCAAAGTCCAACATGCTGGGAGCAGAGATAAGGGAAGCACATTGCCCTGGGCAGAGGGCAAAGCTGGAGCTGTCAGGATTCACCTGACTGGGATTAAGGAGCACAGAGAAGCACGAACAGCAGCAAGGTCTGGCAAAGGATGCACAAAAGCTGCATTTCTTCAGTGTCCTTCCTTGGCCAGGACTAAATCAGTGCTCCAGAAGTGGAATGGGATAAACCATGGAAAAACCAAGGACAAGCCTCTGCCTACATTTTGTCTGTTTGGGATGTCACCCTTACCTCCCCCCCAACCATACAATGGGTATGAGAGGGTTTGAAGGTCTGAATAGGGGACAGAAGGACAGTGAAAGTGACCCTGCCCATGGCAGAGGGGTTGAAACTGGATTATGTTTAAGGCCCCTTCCAATTGAAACCATCCTGTGATCCTAAATCTGTCCCTGCAGTGTTGAGAGAGGAGCAGCAAAGGAGAGAAACATTCCCTTTCCTCACCCCTGCCCCACACAAGCTCAGTGCCCACTGCAGGGACCCTGTCCAGCCCAGTTTGGGATCACAGCACAGAGTTCACCTCCCACATTCCAAATCCAGCTCCTCCAACAGGCACAAAGCAACATCAGCAACCCCTCCAGCCGAGACCAGGTCTCCTTTCATTTTCCTTCCCTCAAACCTCGGAGCAGCTGCCCTGAGGCAGCCCTGAGTGGTTCCTCCTTGCCGGGAGGAGCAGGGATCCATTCCCGGACAGGGGTCCCGGGGCTGAGCCGCATCCCCGCATGTGACCGGGAGCAGCATCCCGTGGGAGAGAGGCAGGCAGGGAGGGAAGGAGGAAGCCGGGCTGTAGAGTTAACACTGCAGAGCTGCCGTGAGAGCAGAGAGAGGCAGAGCCGGGCTGGCTGCACAGGACAGACCTGCTGAGCCCACGGGAAAACGGTTTGAGTAATAATCAACGGTACGGAAACCTCTGAGGAGAGAGCTCAGAGGGGAAACACCCTGCGTGTGTCACGGCCTTGGCTGCTGGGGGGAGGCAGGCTGGTGCTGCAGGGGTTTGGGACACAGCCAGGACAGCAGGCACGGAAACAAGTCCCGTTTATCCCGGTAAATCCAGTCCCCATCCCTCCCTGCGCTGCGGGTCCGCCGGGGCTGCTGGCGGCTGGCTGGGGAGGCGGCTTTGGGGTCGCTGCTGTTTCCCGGTGCCGCAAAGGTCCCCGTGTCCCGTGTCCCCACAGCCTGCCGCTATGTGGCCAGGAAGATGAGGAGCCTGTGCAGCCGGGAGCCCCGGGAGCTACCGCCCTGCCCGGGGCAGGCAGCGCCCCAAAGCCAGCAGCAGGGAAAGTGTGGCTTATGGGGACAGGGAATGTCCCAAAGCCAGCAGCAGGGAAAGTGTGGCTTATGGGGACAGGGAATGTCCCAAAGCCAGCAGCGGGGTAAGTGTGGCTTATGGGGACAGGGAATGTCCCAAAGCCAGCAGCGGGGAAAGTGCGGCTCATGGGGACAGGGACATCCACACACCCCAAAGCCAACCCCGAGGTAAGTGCGGGCTCTTGGGGACAGGGACATCCACACACCCCAAAGCCAACCCCGAGGTAAGTGCGGGCTCTTGGGGACAGGGACATCCACACACCTCATCCCAAACCTGCTGGGACCTGTGGGGCACCTCCACACTCCCCATCTATGCTCCCAGGACCAAGCTGCAGAAGTTTCTGCTCTCCCCTGCTTTATTTTTGCTCGCTGGGTTTTGTTGTTAGATGTCATTCCAGCCCCTGGCAGAGGGGAGGAGCAAGTAGCAGCCTTTGGAAAAGGGGACAGACGTGCTTTGGGGTGGGATTAGGATGTCACCTGCCCCCACAGAGCTATGTGTCCCTGGACACTGTTTGTTATTCAGACCCCTGCCAAACACCAAAATACAGCACCATGCACAGAGCTGGCAAGGAGAGATTCCTGTCCTTGCTTTCCAGTCTTCCCCCCCCTGCCATTTAAAGCACACATTTGAACCACAGTGACTCTGCAGATAAAGCAAAGCCCAAATTTGGCACGGTGGGTACAGCAAGGACCATTCTGGCTCCTCTCCCTGCCCCAGCCAAGGCATGGAAAATTCTCCAGCATCACCTGACTGCACTGCTCAGGTGGCAAAGCTCCCTGTGGAAGTGAACTGAGCTTTGAGCTGAGCACTCAGCATGGCAGGGATCTGCCCCACCCGTACTGGTTGCACTGGTTTGGCTGAGTCACTCCTGAGCAAACATTCCCAGGAGCTTGGAGCTGGCCCTGCAGACTCCAGGGAAGGTGTAGGGCTGATCCATTCTCTCCCCACTGCCCCCATCAGCTGTGTGGGAGGGGAGGAAGGGGAATTGTGTGCACAGGGGGTCCTAAAAAATGTCCAGAATTTCACCTGTCCCCAAAGTAACATTGGATCTTGAACAGGGAGGGGAAAGGGGATGTCTGCCTCCACTCATGCCTTGATGAAGTGTGTATGAAGGAGAGGCAGGAGGAAGGAGCAGCTCCCATCCTGCACTGGGAGCCAGGAGTTTGCAGAGACTCCAGGAAGATCAGGGCAAGCACTTGGATGTATCAGGGAGAGGAATCAAACTCTTCCTTTGAACAAAGCTATTCAGCTCCTTTCTGCAGTTAATTGCTGGGTGTTTAATTGCAATCAGGGTAGCTGAGGTTTTTAGAAGGCTTTGCTGTCCCTTCCAGAACCTTTTGCCTTGGCTAATCCCGAATCCCTCTCTTTTCTCCCATCCTTGTCATTTGCAGATGTAAAACCAGAGCTACCAGCACCCACTGAAGCACCAGCCTCACTCCCCAGCAACATCAAACCCACCCAGTGCAGGTCCTGACAATAAAAGCCCTCGTGGTCCTCCCATGAAGGCCACGAGATTTCTTCCCACTGATTTTTGCTGGAAATCCTGTATCTCAGGGGTTGGAAAATATCACCAAATCCCTGCTGTATCTGCTCTGGGCACAGAAGCACAGTGATAGAAAATGTCCTGATCAGTGTCTCATGACCAGAATTTTCTAGTTGTCAGTAAAAAAAAGAAAATTCCCAATGTGCATCAGATGTTCCTGGCACCCGTGGGCCATGGAACACCAGGGGAAGAGCAGGAGCCATTTCATCCCAGCAGGGAATTAGATTTTTATTCTGTGAAACCAAATCATGCTCCCAGTGATATTGGTACAAATTCAGACAATTTCCACAAAGGCAAAATGAGTTCCTGAGCTGGAATAAGGAGTTTTGGAGTTCAGGTGTGTGGGAATCCCTTTGCCCATGCCCAGTCAGCACCCAGGTGATGTGCAACAGAGCAGAGGCTGCAGGGACCACAGCAGGATGTGCCCCCAACCCTGCTCTGTCACAGAGCAATGACAGCAGAGCCCCAAACCCCATAAGGGTGGGGGGGATTGTGCCTGACCCCTCCTGTGACAGCTCTACCTGAAGTAAAGGTGGGTGAAAATCAGCTGGTTGGGAGTGTGGTGGGTTTTGTCCCGGAATGAGTTTGGTGTCACTGCAGTGCTTGGGATGGTGCATTGGCAGCGTGGGGGGATCAGGGGTTCATGTGGGGGGGCTCACTGATAAAGGGATCCTTTAGTGAGTGAGGGTCACTGATAAGGGGATCCCTTGTTGGAGGGGTCACTGATGAGGGGATCGTGTGTTAGGGGACACTGATAAAGGGATCATGTGTTGGGGGTCACTGCTGAGGGGATGGTGCTGGAGCCTCAGGCAGGAGGAGATGGATATTGTCTCAGCATTCCTGGTGACAGAAGCAATGGGACAAGGAGCAGAGCTGTCCTGCACCCTGGGAAGAGCCAAATGCAAGTTCCTGGTGCTCCAGGGCTCAGGCTCCTGCTGCCACCCCGAGTGATGGTGTGGCCTTTGCTGGTATGAGGTTGTGTGAGGATGGTTGGTGACAGGAAGGTTTGGACACAAACGAGTCCCAGTCTGTCCCTGGGTTGTTTCTGACCCCTGGGGCAGCTCCTCCACAGGAGCTCTCCAAGGCAGCAGCTTTATTAGAGCTATTTCCACTCGTTCAGCCAGGACAAGGAATTACAGCTCCCTTCTCTGCCCCACAGCTTCTCCACACTGGTGTGTGGGCACAGCTCTATTTTGGTGCTTTCCAGCCCCCTCTGGTCACCTGCCCCAGCTGTGGTGGGGCTGGAGCACGGTGCTCTGGATGAACTGGCACAGACAGGGAACGCTGCTGTGCCCCAGGTGTCCCCCAGCCCTGGCCCGAGGGAGCCGGCCCGTGACCAGGAGCCGCACGTAGCAGCCACTGAAGATCACCAGGAGCTGCTGGGCCATGGCCTGGAGGGACAAGAGAGATGTCAGAGCAGGGCATGGCATCCCTGTGGGCAGAGCACAGCAAACATCCAACACCTTTTTCTCCCTGCTTCAAGGACTGTGCTGCTCTGACAGGAGCAGGACAGCAGCCAATGGCACAGATAACTGGCCCAGATCCCCTTGTGGCCGGCAGTGTTGGCACACTGTCCCCACAGGGGGTGACACCAAGTGACTGCCGGCCCTGGGTGGCCCTGGGGACCTGCCCGCTCTGTCCCTGCCTCCTTGGGCTTGTTTCTGCCTGTAGACAGCCACAGAGCCTCAACCTGCCGGGATGTCACCTGCACTGAATTCACCTAGTGACAGTGACAGGAAAACTGCAAAATAAATCCAGATCATCCCTTTGGTAGCTCCGTGCTGAGCAGCAATCAGGACACATTTGTTGCTCAGCATGGCACAAGTCTTTGAAGGCACTTTCCATAGAGGAGACAAAGGCTGGGCTCATCCGTGGCTCAGCCCCAGCCTGGGCAGGAGCACGAGGTCCCTGGGGAGATGTTTTTTTTTCCAAACAGGACCCTTGGGACCAGCAAGGGAAAGCCCAATCCATGAATTCCCCAAGGATCCTCCCCAGCTGCTGGGACAGCTTTGACAGCTGGGCAGCACCAGGGCTGGAGAAAGTGTGTGTGGACCTCCAGGTGCTTCTGCTGGAGAAAAAGGTGCTGTCCCCCATGGCTGGGATGAGTTTTGGAGCTGAGATGCCTTGGGGGTGTGATTTGGTGCCTCTGTCAGGGGGATATTTCTCCTCACCTTGGGTGGGCCCTCGGGGACGAGGTGCAGGAGCTCATTGCAGGTCACAGGATCTTTATTCAGGGTCACCCTGCTGGATAAAAGAGGGGATTCTTCACCTGGAGCCTCCTCCTCCATCCCCAGCTCAGGCTGAACTGCCACATCCATGACCACACAGAGCTTGTCCAGCCTGTGCCTCAAGCCTGCCTGGAAGAGAAGGAGATTTTGGGGCTCTCCAAAGACAGGCAGCAGTGGTGTCCTGAGCACAGTGTTTAAAAGGCACATTTTCCTCCCCCTGCACTTTTTTCACTCCTGGGATTTCCCATGCCAAGAACTGTGCCCAGCACTTGGGGCTGGGTGTCCATGCCATGGCCTGGCTGCCCTCAGGTGCCAGTGACTGCTCCCAGCACCACAGTCACAGCCTGGCATGGAGAATCCTGTCTTTAAAAACAGAGTTAGCTCATGCCCTGTGTGAATTGGGCAATTGCTGTCTATCCCTGAGCTGCAGCTTTCAGGGAGATGAGCAGCCTGGAGGTTTCAGAGGGCTCTCACCTCTCATCTCACAAAGGCAGTTCAGTGGATATTTACACACCCACAGAGAGCAAAACATTTTCTGAAGGCCAAAAGGATGAAATTTTTGTATAATTAACTCAATTCAGCAATTCCTGCTCCTCCAGGCTATCCCACTTATTCCAGGAGGACAGCTCAAGGTGGCAGCTGTTCCAAGGTGTGCCACATGATTCCAAAATTTGCCTTTCATTCCTGATGACTTTCCATCATTAAAGCTGTACAGTTAATTATCCAGACACGCACATTCCACAGGGTCTGGACAAATTCCTGCTGAACTGGGCATGGACAGGTGGACTTTATTCACCTCCCAGCCTGCCCAGCTCCCAGGGCACAGCAGGGGAACCTCAGCAGGGCACTCAAACACTCATTTGTCCTTGCCCACCTCCATCCCAGCAAATCCAGGCTTAGGGCAGCCCCAGTGTCCCCAGTGTCCCTTACCTGTGTCCCCTGCAGGTGAGTGATGTGGGCTGACAGGGCCTGCAGGCAGTGCTCAGGGTTGAAGTGCACAAACCACAGCTGGAAGGGGCAGGTGAAGGAAGGAATCTCTCCATGCCTCCCCTTCCCATCCATGGGGATGCTGGGATGGGCTCACAGGGAGCAGAGCTGAGGCAGGTGGGGCCCTCAGGGTGCTCAGGGACCCAAATAACACAGCCCAGGGCTGGCTTTAAGCCAGGAGGGTCTGGGCTAAGGCAAAACTCCAAGCTTGGAGAAGCAGAGAGCAGCCAGCCTGGAATGACCCAGGGTCATTGCCCATCGCTCATGTCAGTGACCACACACCAAATAAACCATGGGGCACAGTGACTCAGCTGCCCTACACCCCCTCCTGCTGTCCTGACTTTGTTTCTAGGGATTCACCCCGTTTATTTTTTATAAAACTGGCCATACTCAGTGCTGCTCTGAGGACACTCTTGAGAAGAGTTTTCCAAGAGCAGCGTGCTGGGGATGTGGGTCCTGCCAGAGCTCTGTCCTTGTGCATCTGCTGCACCTGCCAGCAGCACGGGAATCCAGGAAAATGTAAAATCCAGAGGGTTAAACTGGATCTGGCACTGGAGCAGACAGAGCCATTGTAAATCCCTAGGTTATGTGCTGCTCTCAGTGGTTTTGGGACAGGTAGGTCAAGGTGAAGGCTCCCTGGATTGGCTCTAGTGGATTTTGCTGGCCTGCACAAAGGTGGAATTCAGGTTTACAAACATGGAATTCAGGTTTTTAAGGGTTTCTTCCTCCTCCTGAATGACTTTGCCCTCCTGCAGTGTTCCCTGTCCCCTTCCCTGCTTCACCCCAGCTTCCCTCTCCATTTGTATTTCAAGCCTCTTTCTGTGTCTCTCTCACCTTCCTTTAACATCTTCATGGAGCCTTAAAACTCTCTTCATTCCCCTAAATCCCTGTCTAGCTCAGAAAAATCATCTCTGAAAAGCAGCAAATGAGCCCAATGATGGGGATTTTGTTTTTCTCAATGTTAGAGTTTTAGGGGGACTGTTTGGTTTTCTCCCTATTGTTTTTTTAGCAGTTTTTGGGTTTGGTTGTTTTGGGTTTTTTGCCATAGGAATTTTCTATCACTCTGCCTACAGGCAGAATCATCATTATCACAAAAGTATAACATATTTTTAGGAATAATTGTCTGCCCTAATGAATCCCATTTCAATCCTTTAGATTTATTATTTCCAATCATCTTTTGGCATATTTCAATCCCCACTTACAGGAGAAATAAAAACTTCCCAATTCCTCATATCATCCCATAGGAGACCCTAACCCCATCCTCTGGATCACAGCATCAATAAATAGCTCCAGCAGGAGGCATTGATCCAGGAGGGGTCTGAGCAATTCCCAGCAGAAAGGATACTTGCAGGATGTTGTGTAGCCCATCCAGGACATCTGTAATCCCCAGGATTATGTTGTATTTGATAAAGATTTCATTGACAGCTGCCAGCCTCACATCTGTGTTCACGTTTAGCTGTCAAAGAATGCAAGGGGAAATAACACAATCCACAGCAAAATTCCACAAATTGCAGCTGGATAACCCCAAATACTGCAGCTCTGAAAGGAAAACAGTGGAACTGATTCCCAGTGTCATGTTCTCCCTTCCTCCCCCAGCAATCTCCTTTCCTGAACCTCCTGAACCCCGCATTTGCCTGTTTCCTCTTGGAAGAATCATTTGCTCTGAATCCCCCTCTGGATTTTGAATCAAGACTTTCCAATATTATTCTTCAGCCAAATAAACGGTGCCAGTAATGCCAGAGAGAGCAGAGAATGCAAAGAGGGATCATCAGGAGCAGGGCAGGAGCCAGAGCTGCTGTGGGAGCACAACCCACCCTCTGCAAGGGTTGCTCTGCAGGGTGACCTTGTTGTGGCCTCTCAGTGCTCAAAGAAGCTCCAGGAGAGCTGGAGAGGGACTGGGGACAAGGGATGGAGGGACAGGACACAGGGAATGGCTTCCCACTGCCAGAGGGCAGGGCTGGATGGGATATTGGGAAGGAATTGTTCCCTGGCAGGGTGGGCAGGCCCTGGCACAGGGTGCCCAGAGCAGCTGTGGCTGCCCCTGGATCCCTGGCAGTGCCCAAGGCCAGGTTGGACACTGGGGCTTGGAGCAGCCTGGGACAGTGGGAGGTGTCCCTGCCATGGCAGGGGATGGGATTGGCTTTAAGGTTCCTTTAAACCCAAACTAGTCTGGGATTCTCTAATTCTCTGGTCTCCAGCAGCAGGAGGTCTGAGCCAGCCTGAGCAGCTCCATCACTTCCCTTTCCAGCATTCCATCCCCTCCCTTGGCTGCAGAACATCTCCTGCCTTCCCTGAGTGCTGTAAAAATATTCCCTCCTCCCTGGATCATGGCATCCTTTGCCTGCAGCTAGGGAATGCCCCACCAGGAGGAATCCTGCTCCCCTCTCTCCACATTCCCTCACCAGGAGCCTCCTCTCACCTTCCTCTGGTGCTGATCAATGACCAGGATCACCAGGACAGTGAGAGCCAGGGCCACCAGGGTCACCAGCACACCGGCCCCCCAGGAGTGTCCCAGGGAGCACAGCTGGAGTGTGGAGTAAATGTTTGTCCAGAGAGAGATGTAGAAAACCTGGGGGAAAATAGAGAGGCTGGTGAGAGTCACAAACCCATGAAAGTGAGAAAAGTCACAGGAAGAAGAAAATAATAGTCCCTGCTCCCTTATAAATTAAGTCCCATGAGATTTTTCAAAGGACAAATGTTGTTTCAAATAACAAATAGAGGAAGGAAAGGACTGGAGGGACTGAGCGAGCCCTAGTTTATTTTTAAAAATCACCACTCACCAAAGACAAAGAATGAATTATTAATGATGATTCATCCCTAGGAAGGATTTCAGTGGAGTTCTTCCATTTAGATAAGGAATGCACTCACTGAGGCATATTGATAATAATCCTCAGAGTCCCTGGATTCAGAAAATTCCCATTTCAAGGTGGTGCAGAGACCACTCCATTACAGCAATGCTCAACCAGTGGGCACTGACACAGGGCTCAAGGGCTGGGTTAAAGTCAGGGAAAACTGGATTCCTTTAGCTCACAGAGCATGGATTTGGGCAGCAGATTGCCTTGGAGCAGGTGTGATATGTAGGGCACAGCATCTTCCCATAAGGACAAAACCCAAGAGCACTGAACAGGCATCAAACCCCTCAAAACACTGAGCACTACTTCCTACAGTATCAGTGAAAGGAGAAAATTTGTATAATGGCTATCCAAAAAATTTTTTAAAAAGTAATTAAAACAAATATTTGGGTTTGATCACATCCTCAGCACACTGCAGAGCACTGCAGTGCTCATGGTTGGGTCTCCAGAGGAGTTTCTTTCACCAGAAGAGGACAAGACCAAAAGTTGACTGATTTGTTGGTCTAAATTAGCATCAGGACCAGAATACCTTCAGAACTTTAAGATCAAGTTTGAAACCAAGCCTGTTGTAGGTACGGTCACCTGAGCATGTGCTGGTCCCCCAGGCAAGGACAGCCTGCTTTGCTGGGACTGCCAGCAAGGGGGTGGAGAGAGGGCCTTGCCCTCCACCTGCAGGAATTCTGTGAGCTGGAATTGCCAAGGGAGCCCACCAGGAATGTGTTAGAACCAGGGTTTGCTGCCCAGACGAGCTCCCTGGGCACCAGAAGCCCGGTGCCAGGCTGGCAGCCTGCAGTGCCCTCACCATGGCCATGGCAATCTGGAAGCCCCTGGAGCTGTAGAACAGGAACCGCCTCACTTCAGGCCTCAGGAGCCCCTCCTGGATCAGCCTCCTCCATGGATCCACTGGCACCTGCCCAGGAGCAAACAGAGCCAGAGCCACCCTCCAGCGTGGGCTCCGACCCCCAGCACAACCAGACTGGGCAAACCTCTTGGGGCACTGCGACCCAAATCTGTGTCACAGGGACTATCTCCAATCCCATCCATAGAGAGCATCTCCAATTCCATCCACAGAGCTGCCACAGACCCAAAACTTGTGTTCCTGCCTCAGCTGCAGTGAGTAAAACCTGCCTGGGAAGGGCAGGGAGAGTCCCAAGGGAAGAAAACACCTTTTGTGATGAAAGACAAGGCAAGGCAGATGTCCCAGGGATGCTCTGCTCTATCACAGTGAATTTTCAGCAAAATTCACTCCAAACTATCTTCAAAGAGTTTATTCACAGAGCTTTAAGCTAAGTTCATCCCAGCTGACTTCCAGCCCACAGGGAATAGACTGAAGTTGGACTGAAACAAGCGACTCTCAAACCAAAAAAACCCCAAAGCCATCTGGGACGTGGGTGTAAATGCAAATCATGCAAATTCAGCTGGAATTAACTCCCAGGGAGCTCACCTGGACCCCGAGGGCCTGCAGTTTCTGGGCACAAAGGTCCATGTCGAAGGAGGAGGTGGGGCAGGTGTTGTCCATGCTGAGCACCAGCAGCACCCGGCCCTGGGGGGGGTCTGCAAGAGCCCAAAGCACCATGAGCACAGCGCTGGGGGATCCATCCCACAGCCAAGCAGCACCTGCACAGGGGAGGCTGAGAACACAAACCACCCTGCTGGGTTTGAAACTCATCCAGAACCATCCTTGGCCACTGCTAAGGAGCTCTGGAAGCAGCCTGGGATCCCCTGGAAGGAAAAAGTGCAGAGAGGGAGGAAACCCCAAAAACATCCCAGGAGTGAGCAGTCAGAGATCACAGGAGATCACAGGAGGTAACAGAACACAGGATATCACAGGAGATCACAGGAGATCACAGGAGATCACAGGAGAACACAGGAGAACACAGGAGAACACAGGAGATCACAGGAGAACACAGGAGAACACAGGAGATCACAGGAGAACACAGGAGAACACAGGAGAACACAGGAGATCACAGGAGATCACAGGAGATCACAGGAGAACACAGGAGATCACAGGAGAACACAGGAGATCACAGGAGAACACAGGAGAACACAGGAGATCACAGGAGATCACAGGAGATCACAGGAGATCACAGGAGAACACAGGAGATCACAGGAGAACACAGGAGAACACAGGAGAACACAGGAGATCACAGGAGATCACAGGAGATCACAGGAGAACACAGGAGATCACAGGAGAACACAGGAGATCACAGGAGATCACAGGAGATCACAGGAGGTAACAGAACACAGGATATCACAGGAGATCACAGGAGATCCAGGAGGTAACAGAACACAGGATATCACAGGAGATCACAGGAGATCCAGGAGTCTGATCTGCAGCACAACCATGGAAGAACACTGTGCTCAGGCTGCTCTGTGGTGCTGAGGCTCATTTCCCTCTTGGAGATCCCCCCATTGCCCACCCACCACAAAAACCAACTTGAGCCACTAATTAAAGTGCTTTCCAGTAATTGCTTGGAAATGTGGCAGGGCTGCCCTGGAGCACCCCCAGACCCCCCAGCAGCCAGGTCCCCTCTCCAGCAGCATTCCTGGAGCATGGCTCTTCTCAAGGCTCCTCCAGTGTCAGCTCGGGGCAGGATCAGAGATGCATCCTAGAGACTCAAGTCAGGAGCCTAAAAAGTGTGAGGACAGCCTGTCCTAGATTTGAGGAGCAGCAGGGGAGAGCTGTGATCTCCAGGCAGCCCATCTGGCACCCACCTAGAGCTTACACAAGCTGTGCCACAGCGAGAGGAAGAGTTTGGGGCTAAGGAAGTGGCTGGTTCAGCTAAAATCCTGCTTCACTGAAAGGCTTCACCCAAATTTCCTTCCCCTTTGCAGCTCCAGGGTCAGCCAGGTGTTCCTGGGCTGCTCCTAGGGGCACTTTGAGCAAAAAGGGGGAACTGCTGGAGAGTGTGGAGAGCTCAAAAATCCATGGTTTTGCCTGCTGCCCCAGGCTGCTCCAAGCCCCAGTGTCCAGCCTGGCCTTGGACACTGCCAGGGATCCAGGGGCAGCCACAGCTGCTCTGGGCACCCTGTGCCAGGGCCTGCCCACCCTCCCAGGGAACAATTCCTTCCCAATATCCCATCCAGCCCTGCCCTCTGGCAGTGGGAAGCCATTCCCTGTGTCCTGTGCCTCCATCTTTCCTGTCAGCCCCTTCAGGCACTGGAAGGTCACCATGAGATCAAACCAAATCTTTTCTCTAGGCTGAACAATCCCAGAGCTGCTCCATCCTCTGATCCCCCTGGTGCCTCCTCTGGATCTCTCCAGCAGCTCCAGCTCCTTCCTGTGCTGGTTCCAGGGCTGGGGCAGCTCTGCAGGTGGGATCTCACCTGAGCCCAGGGGCAGAGGGACAGAATCTCCCCTCCCCTGCTGCCCCCAGCACAGGCCAAGTTTCCCAAAGATTTCTCAACTTCAAAGGCCAAGAGGAGAGGACTTGCAGGGGGCTGCTCTTCAATAGGTTGGCTCATTCATTTCTGCATATCATGCATTCCAAAAAATACCCCAAAGCATCTCCATCTCCTTCCCAAAATGCTGAAACATCCACAATGTTTTGGTTCTTTCCCAAGTGAGATGCTGTTAAAGAGCATCTTTGATAAAATCTGTCAGTGGTTATTTTAAGGACACTGAGCTCAGATCTGCCTCCCCCGTTACCAATGAGCTGCTCCCTTACCTGTCACCCACTGCAGGGCTCCTTCCTTGAAATCACCCTTGCTGTACAGGAGGCAGGACTCATTTTGCTCAGTTCCACCAGTTTGGCTTTTCTGGGCCATGCTGAAGGTGGGTCTCCTTGAAGGATTCTGTGTTTCCTGGTCAGAAATTCAGCATTCCTCTCTCTATTTCAGCATTTCTCTCTCTCCCTGCTGGGAAGCACCAAGCAGCCCCCCAGCAGCAGAGTGGGGAGCAGATTGTGAAACCCTCACTCGCACTCCCACTGCTGCCTTCCTGGGGATCCTGCTTTCCATGAGCCACGAGGCATTTTTTAGCCCTGAAAAGAGAAAAAGAACATCCCAAATCTTGCAGAGACAGCAAATAAAGGCTAACAGCAGTGACTGTGCTCCTGAGGGATGTCAGCACCTGGTGTTGCCCAGTGCAAGCTCAGTACACACAGACTCACTTTTTATGTTTGGTTTTTGTTGAAAGGTGGAAAAGTCATCCTTAAATATTCCTTAAATTATCCTGACATCCTTCAGCATTCACATTTTGCAAGCAATTAGCAAGGAACAGGCAGGATTTCTCCTTGCCAAGCCTCTTTGCCATCACCTTCAGAAGAACCTGGAGCTGGAAACGCTCCTCCTGTTGAGTGACGAAGTGACAGATCCTCACCAAGGACAGAAATGAAGATAAGGCAGAAAAATGCATCTGCTGAAGGCAGGGTCAAGCAGGAGCTCCCACCCAGCAGCAGTGAAGCCTTTGAGGGTCTCTGCTTTCCTTTCCCCTCTCCTGTTTTCCTTTTCCCTCTCCTTTCCCCTCTCCCCTGCTTTCCTCTCCCCTCTCCTCAGGGAAGTTCTCACAGCAGGCATTGTGCCCAAGGTTTTCCAGGTGTTTTTTTCCCTGCTGACACAGCTCTCTGACCTCCTGCCAGCGTCTGTGGGTGGCTGTTAAATGCTTGGAAGACTCTGGAGTTTACTTTTCAATTACCTTCACTCCAGCTCTCCAAAACCACCACTTACTTTTTAACCTCTGCTCAAACCAGGAGCCTCTTGCTGTCTCCTGGTGGGAGGATCGCTCACCCACTCTCCTTCCAAAGGGGATTGCTTTGTTTTTGACTTTTTTTTCTGTTGTTGTTGGTTGCTTTTTTTTTTTTTTTTTTTTTTTTTTTTTTTTTTTTTTTTTTTTTTTTTTTTTTTTTTTTTTTTTTTTTTTTTTTTTTTTTTTTTTTTTTTTTTTTTTTTTTTTTTTTTTTTTTTTTTTTTTTTTTTTTTTTTTTTTTTTTTTTTTTTTTTTTTTTTTTTTTTTTTTTTTTTTTTTTTTTTTTTTTTTTTTTTTTTTTTTTTTTTTTTTTTTTTTTTTTTTTTTTTTTTTTTTTTTTTTTTTTTTTTTTTTTTTTTTTTTTTTTTTTTTTTTTTTTTTTTTTTTTTTTTTTTTTTTTTTTTTTTTTTTTTTTTTTTTTTTTTTTTTTTTTTTTTTTTTTTTTTTTTTTTTTTTTTTTTTTTTTTTTTTTTTTTTTTTTTTTTTTTTTTTTTTTTTTTTTTTTTTTTTTTTTTTTTTTTTTTTTTTTTTTTTTTTTTTTTTTTTTTTTTTTTTTTTTTTTTTTTTTTTTTTTTTTTTTTTTTTTTTTTTTTTTTTTTTTTTTTTTTTTTTTTTTTTTTTTTTTTTTTTTTTTTTTTTTTTTTTTTTTTTTTTTTTTTTTCCTGATGGTTTGGCTGTATTTACCCTCTTGCACAAAGCCAGGACAGTCCCTGGTTGAAGAATGCCAGAAAGGAAATGGAGGCAAAAGAAACAACACGAGAAATTCTTCTGATCACAGGGAAAAGAAACCCCAGAAGGACTGAGAACTCTCACTTAAAGGATCAAAGCAGTGAGTGTGTGCACACAGGATGGGCACAGCACCTGCTCTTCACCTGCACAGGTGAGGAGAGGCTCCCCTGGGCACAGCCCTGCCAGGAGGATCATGGGCACCACGTGTCACAGGGCACATCCCAGCACCAAAAGGTGCACTCAGACTGGATTTTCTCACTTCTTTCCCTCTTTTGCCATCCAAAAGAAGGGAGTGTAAAATCAAAACAGAAAAGCCCATGGAAGACAGAAGCAAAGAGGGAAAACACAGAGGAAACTAAAGAAAAAACTGATTAGAAACTGAAGAAAAACCTGAATAAAACCAACCACTCTGTTGCTGCTGCTGGCACATCCATTTGAAGATGAATCAAAGCTCTCTGGCTCAGATTATGAGAATCTGGGGCCTCTGGAGGACAGTCCCAGGAGGGGACAGTGAAGGTGCAGCAGCTCAGCAATCCCCAGAAGGGAAACAGCCTCCCCCAGATGCTGGGAGCTCCTCAGCCAAAGCAGCTTTGCTTTTACCTCCCAGTGCAGCACAGTTTGTCTCTGTTGCCTTTTCCAGCAGAACTGCCCATCTGGGGATCTGGGTCCCCCCCAAACCTCCCTCTGATCCCTCCTGAGCCCCCTCGAGGAGCAGCCTTTCCTCTCCAGCACTCCCAGGCTCTTTGTTCTCTAAATTTCTTCTTATTCTTTATGCAATGCCAACATCCCTCTGGTGAATTGACTTCCTTCTTTTCTGGACACCTCCAAGCCCTCACTAAACAGCAGAGAAACACCCAGCAGGTCCTTCTGCCACCTTCCCAGAGCAGCCAGCACAGCCTTACCTGCTCCAGCTCACTCCTGGTGCTGGGAATGCAGCTCAGCCTCCTCCTCCTGCTGCTGCTGCCTGTCCTTTATGTGCCACTGTCCCAGCCTGCACTGCACAGGTGCCACACTGTGCCACCCCTGAGCAGGAAGGTCCCTATGTCCCCTGTGCCTCCCAGGACCAGGGATTACCCAGACCTATGCCCCTGCCTCCCTCTCCTCACCCTGAGCTGCAAGCACTGACTTGCAAAATCTCCCTGGTGCATGTGACTCTGGCTGGGCTGTGTTCACAAATGTGGCTTTAACCCTCTGCAGTTCCTCAAAAGTGTTCCCACGCCAAAGGCACGGCCACAGGGGGAGGTTCTCTCCTCACCTTCAGCAGGGTGGAGGTCCAGAGCTGGAGCTGCAGCCTGAGGAAGGTGCAGAGCTGAAGAGTGGCACAGACAGGAGGTTCTCCCCTTCCTCCTCTTGGATCAGCCAGGCAGGATTCAGGAACTACAAATCCCACTGTTGCACCACGTCAGTTCCTGGAGTGTTTCAGTCAAAGCCAAACACCCAAGACAGGGCTGGGGACATCAGAAGAGGCAAACAGAGATCTCAAGGCTGACAAGAGGTCACTATTTACCAAAAGGTCATGGAAAGCACACAGAACACGGCAGGAGTTGTAGCCTTCACCAAAGCAGGAGGCTGTGCTGATGTGGAGCAAGTTTCCCCTCCAGCAGCTCCAGAAGAAAAGCAGGAGGCTCAGGCACAGATGGATCCTCCAGAGCAGCTGCACATGCTGGAGTTGTTTGCCTGACAATGCTGAGACACCGTGAAAACAAAACTCCTTAGTCTGGGAATTGTGGTGTCAGAGCTCCCCAAAAGCTGCAGGATCCACGGTGGGTTGGAACAAAGCAAATCCAGCAGTGAATGGTTGAAAGAAAAGGAAAAATCAGCTCTTGCAGTGTCTGTGTGCACTTCCTGGTGCAAAGGCTGCTCTTCTGGAGGGATGGGTTCTGCAGCCCTGCCTGCTCCGGAGCTGGGAATTCATCCCATCACGTGAACAGGAACAACTCCAAAGCCACTCACCCTCGTGGGATCTTGTTACACTGGAAACTGGCAACACCATCCAGGTACTGGGAAAAATCCCATAAATCTGTCACCAGCTCGAGGCCCAGCTCCAATCCCCACCCAAGACAGGGCCATGGGAAGCTTTGGGTTCTTTTGCAAACGCTCCTCATCAAAAGTTTTGGCTCAGTTTGCTCCTCACCCACACAGAGATGCTGACAGGGAACACGAGAAGCCAAGAGCACTGCCAGCTCTGCACAGGAAAGCGCCCCAGGCAAATCCCTGTGGGACAATAAAGCAGAAAGCAGCGAGGATAATGAGCTGCAGCTCATCCCCTGTGCCCCTCTGGTTCGGCAAGGCACGCAAGGTCTTGGCATCAGCACCTCCAGCAGAAAACTCCTGCTCATTTCAGACTGTTGGGATCAGCAGAGGCTGCAATCCCAGCATGGTTTGGGTTGGGAGGGACCTTAAATCCCATGTGATTCCACCCTTCCAGCAGCCCAGGCTGCTCCAAGCCCTGTCCAGCCTGGCCTTACCCTTCCCTTTACCACAACATCTGCTGCCTTTGGGGGAGTCCCCCCACCCCGTTTTCCCAAATCCCTGCAGTGCTGTGCAGCTGGTTATGGATTGCTCCGAGCTGATGTATTTGATTTCACCTTTCTAAGTCGCTCTTCCCTGCAGGGAGGCTCAGCCTATTGGTTTCAGATCATTTCTCCCACTTATCAAGATCATTTGGAATTGTGATTCAGTGCTCTGTACTGTTTGTATCTCTTCCCAGCTTGGTGCCCTGGACTTACATTGTACTCCCTGTTCCACCTGCTGCATTAATGAATATATTACAGGGAAACTGATTCCAGGAAAATGAAAAAATCTGCTTTTTCAAGACAGAAGTTTGAGGACTGACCCAGGGTGACAGTGCCCACCCACCCCTCCCAGTCTCAGGAATAACCTCACCCTTCATCTCGTCCTTAATGTCATTTCTGAGGTCACTCCAGCACCTATTTGAAGTCTCACTGCTTTAAATAATCAGACACACACATTTAGTCTGGTTTTGCCTATTCTGACCATGTTCTCTCTATATTTACTCCATGCTTTGATAAACTGAGCTCCTTTGCAGTATTTGGAATCCACACCCCTATGATTCCAGCTTTTTTGGCCACAGTCTGTATGTGGTTGCAGCTTCTCCCCACGTCAGCCTTGTTTGGACTGTGCATACTGCAGCCAACACTGGCACATCTCATTTTCTTTTGATGAAACTGCATTTTCAGGGGAGAACTGTGCCATCTTTTTCCTATTTTTTTCCCAGGAGCTTTAATTAGGAGAACAAAGTTGTTGAAAGCCTTGTCTTGCCCTTCTCCTCCCTTCCTGCACACAAAGTCCTTTCACTCTGCGTTGTTGGATTTTTTTGTCAGCAAAGCTGACAGATTGACAGTCATTAAATATAAAAATTTATTTCACACTACCCATAAATTACAAGTTTCAAATGAAGAATGACACTTGCTTAAGGCACGAAGTGTGGTTCTTATCTTTTTTTTTCCTACTTCTGCCTTTCTCCTGTGAAGACTTAAAGTATTATTCTTTTTACTATGGTAATGCAAAAACCTCTTTTCTTGAATCTCAAATTAAAAGAGGGAAAGCTTGCTATGTGCCTGGGATAATGATTCAGCTATTGATCCAGAAGATGCTTTATTAGATTATTTTGAGGCAGACGAATGTAATTTAATACCAATTTATTTTCTATTCCTATGCCAGTCCAAGATACAAGCTTTTCTGCATGAAATTAGCACTTTCTCCTTTCAACCTCAAAGAAACATTACACTGTGCTCCCTCCTTGGACTAGTTTGGGAAAACTTTTTCAGCAGAACATTGATCTAGAGGGTTCTTGATAGTGTTTTCTGTCAAGACTTTAAAGCCAAGACCTCAGCTGGGAACAGCAGGTTCTTGCCTTGTCTCTCCCATTATGCATTAATACAAGAACTACTGTAGAGAGATAAAGGGTAAAGATTCCAGATGAGGAAAACAGGCAAAGAGGGAAAAGAGAGCAGGTTTAATGTGGGCAGAGAAGGGAGAGGAGCTGCATTATTTTTACAGCCATCTGTCACCTCCAGGAGTGCTGTCCTGAAGGCTGGTCCCACCCCACAATAGCAGGACAGCACTTGGGATACCCCATCCTGCTGCTCACACCTCCCACGAGCTGCCCCAGGCCAGGAACTGCTGGATTTTCTGTAGGGCTACCAAATTCTGCCTGCTCCAGGGTCAGCTGGGCTCCAGGGTGGGAGAAAACAGCACGAGCCCAAAGCTGGGGATGGCAGGAAAGGGATAGAGGGACTGCCAGCAGCTCATTGGGCTGTGTCTGGCATTAAAACAGCTCCAGATTTAGTAAAGATCATCAGGAAATGTGCAGTGACCTCACAAAAGCAGAAAAATGAGGAATTTAAGGTTGCCAAACGTGGACTTACCCTCTGGAATACCCTGAATTCCCTGATGTTGCCATCCAGCACAGCCAGCCTGGTAGCAGCAGGGACATGTAAGATCCTCTCCCTGCTTCTGAAAGTGCCCAAATCCAGCTGCCAGGGGAGCTCCTGCTATAGCACTGCAGCCAGCATTGCTGCCCCTCTAATGAGAGCTCTGGACTCCAGATCCGGGGTTAGAGGCGATTTCCCTCCTTTCCTTCGTAGAATCATTCAGTCATAGAGTATCCTGAGCTGGAGGAAACCACAGGATTATCCAGTGCCACTCCTGTCCCTGCACAGACCCCCCAACAATCCCAGCCTGTCCATCCCTGGCAGCGCTGTCCAAACGCTCCTGGAGCTCTGGCAGCCTCGGGGCCGTGCCCATTCCCTGGGGAGCCTGGGCAGTGCCCAGCACCCTCTGGGGGAAGAACCTTGCCCTGATCTCCAGCCTGAGCCTGCCCTGGCCCAGCTCCAGCCCTTCCCTGGCTCCTGTCCCTGTCCCAGAGCAGAGCCCGGAGCTGCCCCTCGGGAGGAGCTGCAGCCCCGGGGAGCTCTGCCCTCAGTCTGCTCCAGCTGAACCATCCCAGTGCCCCCAGTCTGCTCCAGCTGAACCATCCCAGTGCCCCCAGTCTGCTCCAGCTGAACCATCCCAGTGCCCCCAGTCTGCTCCAGCTGAACCATCCCAGTGCCCCCAGTCTGCTCCAGCTGAACCATCCCAGTGCCCCCAGTCTGCTCCAGCTGAACCATCCCAGTGCCCCCAGTCTGCTCCAGCTGAACCATCCCAGTGCCCCCAGTCTGCTCCAGCTGAACCATCCCAGTGCCCCCAGTCTGCTCCAGCTGAACCATCCCAGTGCCCCCAGTCTGCTCCAGCTGAACCATCCCAGTGCCCCCAGTCTGCTCCAGCTGAACCATCCCAGTGCCCCCAGTCTGCTCCAGCTGAACCATCCCAGTGCCCCCAGTCTGCTCCAGCTGAACCATCCCAGTGCCCCCAGTCTGCTCCAGCTGAACCATCCCAGTGCCCCCAGTCTGCTCCAGCTGAACCATCCCAGTGCCCCCAGTCTGCTCCAGCTGAACCATCCCAGTGCCCCCAGTCTGCTCCAGCTGAACCATCCCAGTGCCCCCAGTCTGCTCCAGCTGAACCATCCCAGTGCCCCCAGTCTGCTCCAGCTGAACCATCCCAGTGCCCCCAGTCTGCTCACCATGAGCCCTTCCAGACCCTTCCCTATCCCTGTGCCCCTCCTTTGGACACTCTCTCACACTGTAATGCCCAGAGTGCCCCCAGGAGCAGGAGCCAGGTGGTATTTCCAGGGAGGGAAGCCCAAATCAAGGGAATCTCATGGTGGTGCGTGTACCCAAAGCAGCTTCTGCTCTTTCTGTGGTACATGAGCAGGCTGTGGCTCAGTCCTGAGGGATTGTCACAGACTCCCGGAGTGGTTTGGGTTAGAAAGACCCTCTTAAAGATCACTCAGTGCCACCCCCTGCCATGGGCAGAGACACCTCCCACTATCCCAGGTTGCTCCAAGTCCCATCCAACCTGGCCTTGGACACTTCCAGGGATCCAGGGGCAGCCACAGATCCTTTGGGTAGAGGAACAGCAGGAAAAATTCAGATACAAATTTGTTTTAACAGCTGGCATGGGCTTCACTCCTACTCCTCAAACTTGCTGCAAAATGCCCCAAAAATCAGATTTCAGGGGCAAGACGCAGCGTGTCCCACTCCATACCTGTGTCAGGACTGTTCCCTGCAGAGCATTTCCCTGGCACAGCCTGGCTTAGGCACACAGGGCTCCCCTTCCCAGAGCATCACAGGGCAGGATGAAAGAATCTCAATTGGAAATAAAATCTCTGAACTGCACAAACAATGACAGCTTTACTGGAGAGCAGTAATTGGAAATGCTTCCTTCAGTGCAAAGTTGGAATCATTCTCCAATTAAGTTTCAGGGAAGTATTACAGAAAATTATTATTCTTCCAAGACATTAACACTTCTGCACGTTCTAAAGGGAGCTTCTTCACAGCACATTTGCCAAGGAGAAATAATCATGTAGGATTTTTTCCCCTTTTTCTCCTGCCTCTGTTCTAAAGAAGGGTAAAAGTCTTCATTAACCAAGGGAAACTTATGAACCAATATGAGAAAGTGGAGCACACACTTCATTTTTTTCTGGACAGAGTCTCAGTCTGTTACTGATAAGAGAAGGAATGAAATTGCTAATTACAGCCTGGAGCAAGGAGGGCTTTGAGGAGTGTCCTGCTGGAGCCTGAGCACCTGCTCTCAACAGGGAGAAATGTCTCATCTCCGAAGGACAGAGTGGAATTAACGTGGCTGCAACCTTTTATGAGGCCATAACACCTCTCCACATTAGAGCACACAGATTAGAACTGCTTTGATCCTGTTCTGCTTGTACCCACCTGGCTTCTCCTCCAGCCTGGCACATTTGACTTTGCAAGAAGCTTTTGTTGCAATTTTACAACCCATTTAATAGCCTGAATTCCTGAAGAGAACTTTCCAGGAGTACAGTGCACTACCATAAAATGTGACATGAGGAGACCCTGGAGCTGTCTGCTCCTACCTGCAGGGTTCACATCCACACCCATCCTGCTTTTTTCCCTCCCTATCACAATTCCAGAGGTCCAAGAGGCTTTGCAATGTCTCACTGAGGAGCTGTGGAAATCGAGATGTTCTGTCTGAGGAACAGAACAGCATCCGTGAGGCTCCGTGCAAAGATCCTAAACTGCACAACTCCTGGGCCAGATCAAGGATGTGCTGAGATCCCTTTTCCACAAAAAGCCTGGAATTTGAACTCAATAAAAAAGCAAAGTTGCATTTAATATTCTGTTGGTAAGAGGAAGAAACCACTGGAACATGAAACCCCTAAATATATTTGTGTGTATCTTTGATTAAAGAGCTATAAAGTGATGCAGACAGCCACAGAACTCTTCTTTCCCACTGTTCCCAGGCACAGGATGCTGCAGGATTCACGATGACCTTGGTATAAACACGCAGTGACCAGCACTGGACCCAAGGAAGGGTAATTACTGTGCAGCACCTGGCTATCAAACTATTCCAATGAACTGGCACCATTTTATTTCCCCTAATGGTCACAAGAACATTTGTTCCTGAAGGTTTTGAGAATGATCTGGCAGGTAAAGCATCAGACTGGAGCCAAGAGGAGGAGCTCTGTAATGGGTTTTAACTTACCTGCTGTGACCTTCAGATATTGTCTGTCTCTCTTAAACTTTATCAATACTTGATGGTCACTCTGCAGAGTCCAGACTCCCAAGATGCCCAGTGAGACCTGCCAGCATTCCCAGAACAAGTCAGCAGGAAGAACAAGACTGAGCAAAGGCTTTGGAGTGAAGTGTTTTTACTTTCAGGTGTCATAGTGCCAGACTTGTACCTCAAGCTAACAGCAGAATATACAGAGGATTTGATACAGAGAAACTCAAGCACCTGAAAATGATCAGCCAGGACTTGCACAGCCAGAGAATTCTTCTTACAGGGTTTAAACCCTGTGCAGAGGTTTAACAACACACTGAGAAATGCAGTTTGGTCAACAAGAATACAAGTACACAGGTTTAACAATTACTGACACAGGCCAGCAGCTCTCTCCCTTTTCTATTTCACAGAGGGAAGCCTCTCACTGAATACTTTCACCATGGAAAGGGAGCATTCCTGTGCCAGCTGGAATAGCTATTTAATAAGTTAGCACAGATCTGAGACATGGCCACTTCATGTTTGAATAAGCTCTGAATCCGTGTCAAAAGAGAAACTAAGAGAACTCCAAGAGCTCACTGAAATAATTTAACACATGTACAGGGAGGACGGGTAAGGTATGGCTAAGAGCTGTACATTCCACCTGAAGCTCAGACTTTATTCCTCCCTCCTCCCAGCACTAGCCATTGATGCGGTAATTCACGTGGATCTCGGGTTTGATGTCACACACCAGTGACAGCAGCTGGGACATCACCACCTCCCGGTTCTTCTGGAAGTTCTGCTGGATTACACTCATCTTTTCCTGAGTCTCCTTCTCAACTTCAGTGGTGCAGCTGCCATGGGAGCCAAGGGCCTACAAGCAGCAAAGGAAAGAGGAATCACCATGCCAAGCTCTGTATTTTGTTATTCTGGACCATGCCAGATATTATCTTTGTTGAGAGAAGATTAATGTTAATGTTCATATTAAAAAAAGTACTGCTACATTTTTTGCTCACATTTCACCATAAACTTATCCATGTATTTCATCCTCAGCCACTGCCTTTTACCTTCTTTTGTAGAATTATCAAATCATTTGGGTTGGAAGGGACCTTAAAAGATCATTTTGTTTCAACTCCCTGCCATTTATTCATTATCCACCAGTTTAGAGCATGAGTTTCTGAGAGGTCCTGCTGTACAGACAACTGGAACTCCTGGGCACAACTGTACTAGAGAGTGCAAAGAAAATAACACCCAGGAGTCACTTTAAGCACAACTGTCATCTTCCCATTCCTCCTACCCTTGGAGAATCTTTATAAAAATCTCAGCCTTCCCTTCTGCTGACCAGGGACACAGCAAGTGGTCTCTGCCATGTCAGCACCATGGAAACAAGCCTGTGACAGGAGCAGTGAGCTCAGTCTCTTTTGGACACTGCTACACAGCAGCTTTTGGGAGGCTGTCACCCCTCAGGGCACCCAGGAGCTTATTAAGCTCCTTCCCTTGTAGCTGAGATGCAGCACACCATGTCCTGAACCACTTCCACGGGTTTTTCTGGGACACGTGGCCGTGCCTCACAGGAAGGCACTTGGGGAAGTTCTGCTGCAACTCGCTCCACCCTGAGGGTGCTGTCAGGGCAGGGAAGCCCCAGCACAAGGCAAAGGGGCTGGAGAGGAGTGAGTGATGGAGAAAACCAACCGCTGCCTCCTTGGCCTTGAACTCCTTCTCCCGCTGCAGGCGATACTGCTCAATCTCTGCCTGGGCCTCCTCCTTGGCCTGCTTCAGCCTCCGGTTCTTCCCTGCTCCCAAAAGATAAACCAAGGCAAGAAAGAAGAGAAAGCACTGAGAGCTGGTTTTCCTAATGCACAGCCATCACCACAGTGTTTGCTGTTCTGCAGAAGGCATCAGCCAAGCCCCTCCCCGAGTCTGCTGATCTCAAGAAGAGCCCAGCAAACCATGGCCAAGGTGACCGAGCCATGAGCTTCCACCACTGAGCAGTGGAGAGCACCTCGGAGCATGTGGATGCATCAGGAACATCCAGGCCTGGCTTTATTCACAGAATGAGTCCCAGACTGGTTTGGGTTGGAAAGGACCTTAAATCCAACCCCATCCCCCCCCTGCCATGGCAGGGACACCTCCCACTGTCCCAGGCTGCTCCAAGCCCCAATGTCCAACCTGGCCTTGGGCACTGCCAGGGATCCAGGGGCAGCCACAGCTGCTCTGGGCACCCTGTGCCAGGGCCTGCCCACCCTGCCAGGGAACAATTCCTTCCCAATATCCCATCCAG
This sequence comes from Rhabdornis inornatus, assembly GCA_013397075.1. NCBI lineage: Eukaryota > Metazoa > Chordata > Aves > Passeriformes > Rhabdornithidae > Rhabdornis > Rhabdornis inornatus. The sequence continues at coordinate 57,452 of VWZS01001396.1, forward strand.
TCCTGCCCTCTGGCACTTTTTATATAGAACGTCTCTCTCCCTCCTTTTCAAGAGCCTTTTTAAGGCCCTGGAAGGGGCTCTGAGCTCTCCCTGGAGCCTTCTCTTCTCCAGGTGAACATCCCCACATCTCCCAGCCTGGCTCAAGTCCTGGGATCCCCCTGGTGCCTCCTCTGGATCTCTCCAGCAGCTCCAGCTCCTTCCTGTGCTGGTTCCAGGGCTGGGGCAGCTCTGCAGGTGGGGTCTCACCTGAGCCCAGGGGCAGAATCCCCCCTCCCCTGCTGCCCACGCTGGGCTCAGCCCAGGATGTGTTTGGCCCTGAAGGTTGTGAATGCACTGTGGGCTCATGTCCAGCCCCGCACACACCAGAACCCCAAGTTTCTCTTTGCAGGGCTTCTCCCAATAAATTCTCCAAGTCTGTACCCGTGTTTAGGATTGCCCCAACCTATGCGAGTGTGCAGCTTCTGTGAGATCCCAAAAAAAACCCACAATAGAAAGAGCATTAAATTTTAGTTTTGCCAGACCAGCTGTAAAATCAAGAGCAGACCTAACCACTGCCTCAACTTCCCACCACATTCTCCCCTCCAAGATTATCATCACTGGAGGGAACTACAAAAATCTGCCTCTTGCAACATTGTCAGGGAGTTGAACTGCAAACCAGAGCCAGTATATAAATACAGATATACATATGCATTTGTTTGAAGCAGAAAAGAGTTGCAGACTTGGGGGTCTTTGCAACCAGAATTTCTCTTGCATAATAGGAGAAGCTAACTTGGGTCCGTTAGGAATAGGTCTATAATTACCAATACGGAAACATGCTGTTTTCACCAGGTAAAAAAGCAGCTGAAGGAAGGAAGGAAGGACAGAGAGAAGTACGGCCACGCCCCAAGCGAAGGCCAGGTTATGGTGGTCGTGTCCTACAGAGAGCCAGGAGCTCCTGAGCCCTGCGCTCCCTGGCAGGAGAGTCCAGGTGCGGCTCGTACTCCCCACAGCACCCTGAGCCTTCGTGGGGAGCCCCCAGCGCTGCTCTCCCGCCGGAGCAGGGCTGGGGGCTCCCCGCTGCCCCTCCGCCCTCAGCGCTGTGCCGCAAGGCCTGAGGTGGCCGCGCCGGGCCAGGCCTGACCGCGCCGGGCCGGGCTCCCCAGCCACCACACCCACCGCGGCGGGGCCTGACGGAGCCGGGCCGTGCCGTACTCACTCTTGCGGGCCTCGGCCACCTTCTCCGCGGCGCGTTTCTCGGCCTGCAGCAGCTGCTGGATGCCCTGCGACTGGCTCGCCATGGCGGCCGCTCCGTCCGGCCGAGCCGCGGCAGCGTCAGTGCGTCACGCGGGACACGCCCACAGCGCGCAGGACACGCCCATAACCACGCCCCCTCATTGTGATAAAGCACAGGGCGTGGGGTAAGCCCCCATAGCCCCGCCTCCCTCTGCTAGGCCCCGCCCACTGACGCTCACGCATCACATTATCTCCGCGCCGGGACCGCTTGACCACGCCCCCATAGAGGCAGGTCCCGCCCCTTGCAGGCCCCGCCCCCCGGTCTGTGAGGGGGGCCCTCGCCAAGGCTCGTTCGCACTTCCTCGCTCCCTGTTCCTCAACGCTTTCGGTGCCTCCCGTCACAAAATCCACTTGAACCCCTGCAGGAAGACGCTGGTGGCGTTTGGTTTTGTTTCTTCTGTGGTTTCTAATCGCTGGAACTGCGGCAGCCCCCGGATGAGCAGTGACAAGGGCACCAGGGGTGCTTTGGTTCCTCCTGGGCTGTGGCTTCTCCTCGCCACTGCTGCCGTGGGGGTGTCACCCCCAGCACAGCTCCACTGGTGCTCAGAGGACTTTACAACCATCCTGGACCACCTTTTCCAGGAGCTCCCGGGAGAGCCAAGTGTCCCCGAACACTTAACACTTCACTCCATCCCACCCAACCCTTGCCCATCACATCCCAAAAGCCATTGAAGGCCCTGAACGCAGATCCCCCAGCACTTTCGGAGCATAAATTACAATTATTGTCAAATAATATCGCTCTGATGAAGCCTCAGAGCCAGGACAGTGACTCATCGCTGCCGGGAGAGGCGGGGGGGGGACTGCCGGTCCGCCTCCTCCATCCCCCGTGATGGAAGGGACAGGAGACAATGAATCAAATGCATATTTATAGTCCTGAATAGGAATTATGAGTGTTTTCAGGGTGACCTTCAGCTGGGCCCAGCGGTTAAGTGAATGGGCTTAGCGTGCCCATCCATTCAGGAGGATATTTGCTTCAGTGAAAGATAACGGGAAAGATGGGGAGAAGTGCTTGGAGCATAATTCCGGAGTTTGGAGGATGCTTGGTGCTGGGATGGGGCACTGGGAGCAAAAGGATGAGCTGTGGCATCACACCAGGCTGTGCTGGCAGAAGGAAAACCGGGGAATCTGGTCCTACATCATCTGTCACCGATGGGGCAGCTCCAGCCAAGGGGACAGCTCAGGTGCTGTCCTGGTTGTCAGGGAGCACAGGAAATCAAGAATGGTTTGGGCTGGAAGGAGCCTCATTTACTGCCAACCCATCCTGACATGCTGCCTCTATTCCAAAATGTGTCACAGCCTGGGGCAGACCCAGGCTCCTTCACAGCTGTAACAACGCAGAAATGAGGTTCTTCTCATCTGACCCCAAGCCCCAAGAGCCCTTGCCCTCCTCTCACCTCATACCAAAGCCACAAAATCATTAAACTCTCCCTCTGACCCCCACAGCCCTCAGACCATGCCCCTCAGCCCCATTCCCATCTAGAAACCCGCCATGCTCATTAGCTATTCCCGTGTTTTCAGGAATGTTCCCTGTTAATTAAATCACGTGAGCTGAACCCAGAGGTGACCAGGGAGCAGGATGCTCTGAAGGGGATACCAGGGATCAAACAGGGTTTGGATCAAAGGGGTCCAAAGGGGTCTGGCTCTGCCTGAAGTCACAGGCAGCGCTAGGGTGTTGTTTTTCTCCGGGGTGATGGTGATTTTCAGACTCACAGCTTCTGTCTGTAAGGTGATAATGAGAACACTGCCCTTTTCTGCCCCCTGAAATACTTTGGCACTCATCACACTAAATTTTCAGACAAAAATCCCTCTGAATTTTAGCTCTAGGTTGCTTAAAAAAAAAATGATGAGTTTTTAGCGATTTAATTTTGACAGTTAACAAATGAGACAGTAACAGTTCGTATTTAAGACAATCTTTTGCTTGGTTGTGTTGCTTTCTAGCTTACAATTACCCAAAAGCTAATTAAAACCTCATGGTGTGTGTCACATGAAACACATGTGAATCCAAAAGCTGTTGGAACAACTTCCCCATTCACTTAACGTTTGAAAAAATCGCTTCTCGCTGGTTGAAAAAACAAAAACAAACCAAACCCCATCATTTCCAATCCTCAGATTTGCACAGGTATAAATAAAAGCTGCTGGAAGCACTTGAATTTTACCAGAAATGGGTTGATAATTAATTAGCATCAGGAGTACTTCTGAGCTTGGCTTTTATTCCCTCCGATTCAGGAACATGAGCTTGTCACTTGCCATTAGAGGAGGCAGCTCTTGCTGACACTGACATTGGCATCCCTTTATTAGTCCAGCACTGGGCAAAAGACATCAGGGGATGATAAACTTCACCAATCCTAAATTTCATGCACCTCACATTCAACAGAGACTGAAGGAAGGATATTTATAGAAGGCTGAGGCTGGTCCTGCTCTCTAGGATGGGAAAACAAATTATTAAAATAAACAAATGAAAGGATTTTCTATTTATTTTAGCTGTTTGCAGAGATCACAATAATGAAAAATAAATTAAACACATCTCCTAATTAATATTCATTCTTTTACCAAAAGCTTTTTAATTTTATTTTCCTGCAAGCATTAAATAATTATTTTCATTTTGGAGCTGCATCTCTCCTCACTCTGCTTTAGTTCTACACTGGGTCACAACTCCAAGCATGTGTCACACAGGTTCCTGAAATATCAGCAGATATTTCTAGAACCAAGGGAGAAAATACAGCTTGTTTCTGCCATTCTTTTAGTTTCCAAGCCCAGTCAACTCGTGCCATGTCTCATGATCCTGCTGTCATTAAGGATTCCCAGACATATTTGGGAAGAAGGAGATTTTAAGCAGTGTCTAGCCCCTTTCCAGAGCAGGTAATTACATTTTTCCTCTCTAAATTCCCTTGCACTTTCAATTGGATCCATTATTATTCTCCATTCCCCAAGTTCAACTGTTATGCTGTGCAATTGTCTGTTCTTTCAAAGAGGTTTTGTGCTCGCCGCTGGGAACTGAGCTGATCTCTCTCTTCTGAGGTTATATGCATTCACAGAAATGCACTGAGGTGATGAAGCTGTTGGAGGTTGATAAAAGATAATTGGTTGATTATTAAAAGATGGTCAATGAATGATTATTAACTAGCATTCATATTCTGGATGGACTTTTCAATTTATAAACAGAGTATTAAAAATCAAAGTACAACATAGCAGTAGAATTTACATAGAAAAATCAATTAAACCTTGAAATGCACAAGTTGGTGCCACTTGTCTGTACCTGACCTATGCCAAGATTTTGGCCCAAATATCCCAAAATGACAAAGAAAGCTCCATTTATCATCTGGAGTTTCTCTGTGATCAAGGATGATTTAAAGCCTAGGGTAACCCGATTGCAGTGATGGAATTACACCAGAATGGACTTACATTGATATTGTAAGAATTGATTTTTTTAAAAGCTGTTTAAGAAGCTATATTTCTGTGTCAGCCCCTGTTATCCTCCTTTGGGATAAGAGAGCTGCTTTGGGGTGATGCTTGGCTGTGCCAGTGGCATCCATCACCCACCAGGCTCAGTTTCATATAAATCAGGATCTCTCATAAGAGCAAGCTCTTACAAGAGATCCTGATTTATATGAAACTGAGCTCTGGGAGCTCTGTTTCTATATTTTTAAATATATTTTTATATATATCTTTATATTTTTACATATTTTATTTATGTATTCTTCTGTGGGGACGAAGTGTCAGCAGACCTTATTAATTCCTTGTCCACCAAAGGAAATCTCCATTCCTGTTTCCTTGACATCTCCTGGCATCCATCCTTAATCAGAGGCCAGGTGTCCTTTGCAAAGGACGTGGCTGGGAAGATAAATGGACACAAGACTGAGTGTTCCCCATGGGGCATCCATGTGTCCCATCCACGGGGATTCCTCCATCAGGGAACATTCTGGGAGGGTCCTCATGGACTCACCACAGACCATCTGGACCAGGATTTTTGGATGTGACAGCAAAGCAAAGCAGCTCCTGGAGTAAACACAGTAATAAATAGCATCTCCTGTAATGGGCAGCACCAAAGTTTTGGCTGCTGAAGAAAACTTCCAGTTCTTCACGAGAGCATTACTCCACTCCATGGGGAAGAAACACGCTGAAAATCTTGGTTTTTTCCCACCATAAAAGACCTTTTGGCTTCTCAGTTCCACTTTCTCTGCCCCAAACCACTGAGTAATGTCACTGTGCATCGTGGTACAGGCACACTGACTTCCAGTGATGGATGAGACAATCCCTGTGCACGGAGATTGTTTGGTGCTCAGAGCTCTTTGACTAAATGACACAGCACAGCACAAGCTTCATTATCAATATTGCCTGGAAATATCAAAAACATCAGAGGCCGCAGTTTAATTTGGATGCTTATCATAAGCCTGGGAGAAATGGAAATGTGTGACAATAACAAAATACTGCAGCAGTGATGCCAAGCAACCTCGAGCAGCTGATGAATTTCTGGGCCACGAGGGATGGAGCTGCAGGTGCCGAGGGATCCTTCTCCAACACTTGTTCAAACAAAAGTGATGCCGGGAAGTGACAATGTCTGGAGCTCCAGCAATTATCCCTGTGGCCTCTGGGGCCTGAGGAGATGTAGAACAAGAGCTGCTGGTGTGCAGCTTCCCTGTGGGACTGTTCACATCACTGAGCTGCAGGGCTCCTGCCTGCTAAATGAAGCAGATTCTTCTCCATGAAGGCAGTGGAGCAATGGACTCTTCACTGCACAAGTTCAACCCAACGCTCAGAACTACCCCAGGAAGGTGAACTTCCCTCGCTCCCAGCTCAGAAAGTTTGGAGCCTGAAGCCAGACAACAAATAGCTCCTCCAGGAAGGCTTTTCAGAGGTACATAAGCACCTAGGCACGCAGATAGCTACCTAGTGGAACTAATTTGTTTACAACATTCACGGAAAAATCTTAATAACCAATTTCTATATTTAGCCTAAATGCCTTTGAAAATCCAAGCTCTACATCCCTGTGCTCACTGTCCCCATCCACTCCTGTGAGACTATGGGAAAAAGCCAAAAATAAACCCACAGCCAGCACAAGCCTCCCATGGTCCTGATTTTGTCAAAACCAACCCAAAGGCTGCTGCCCTGCTTTGGCCACACTGCACCCCCAGTTTGGACTCTTAATTACCCAGCTCATTGTAAAATCAAGTCCACCCAGTTTACCTGAATTAGCCCCTGATTCTCCCCGTGCTGTGCCCTCCCCAGATCAAACCCCTGCTCCATCCTGCTTGATTTCCATTGTGACTTGCCAGACAGCTCTCAGCTGCAGGGAAAAATAAAATCAATCTCTTTTTCCACTCCCTCACCCGGCAGCTTCATGCTCCACCCGGCATCGAGCCTCTGCTGGCAGGATGAGCTCCCCAGCAATTGGCCACCTCCAAAGCAGCCCAGGGCCATTTGGTCACTGAGTTTCAGAGCTGCTGGAGCAGGGGCTGCAATGATCTGCCTGACTGTGCCACGGGCTCAGGAGCAGAGTTTGGGCTCTGTGTAATGGGATTGCACTTCAGTGGCTTCAGGATATTAATAGCAGGATTAACCTGAAACAGCTGCAGTAAAAAATTGATTATCAAGAACAATAAATCATCTCACACATGCAGGTAGCCTGGGGGTTTTTTGCATTGCAAAGCCATGAGTTTCTCTACAGGACTGTAACAACCCCCAACGCAGAGAAATACCAAGCAAAAAGCCAAACAAAATATGATTAAACTATTTTTGGGAATGCAGAAGGCAAAGGGGGAGAAGGCTGCTGGATTTTACAGCTCTAAGATACAGACACAAGTAATGTGACTTCTTTTTCTGCCCCTCCCCACCTCCACCTCCTGACCAGTTCTTTCCAGAAGACTTTGGGAATGACTTTGCAGGGCCTGGAGCCAGGACAAAATGTTGCTGCTCTGGGCATGAAGGACATGGGAAGGAGTGTGGCTACTGCAGCTTCCAGCAGCTGAGTGATGGCCTGCTCCCCCTGCATCCCAGGGCCCTGAGCTCCCTGGATTTGCTCCTGCCATTTTCCATACACAACCCTTGGAATGCAGAAGGGCTGCTGCTAAAGGCTCAGCCTGCTGGGTCCAGCTGCCTTCCAACAGAGCTGCAATGTTTGAAGGACACTGAAGTACCACATACCCAAACCCACCCCACCAAATCCACAGCTGGAATGTGAGTTGTCATTTCCTTGGAGGCACAAGTGAATAACTCCAGCACATGGACTGAGTCATCTGCTCCCAACTCCTGATCCAGACAGAAAACTGAGTGAGCCCCAGGAAGGGCCCTGCTAACACCCGGGGAGGTTAATTCATTCTTGCATTGGGGCAGATTCCTTGACCATCAGCTGTGGCATTTGTTGCATACAGAGATATTATAAAAAAAAGGCCTTATAAAATATGGTTTAGGCCCTGTTACTCTAGCTAAGCTAACAACTAACTTGTAAGTTCCCACGTGAAAGAATCATAAGAATGAAAGTCTGTTAGCACAATAATCTATTCTGGTAACAGAGCCATTCACACCTGCAGAAACAAATCTGTCCCATGAGAATCAGTGAAGAAAACATGTAAACATATCTGGAGAGAGAAAATTCAACAGACATATACAATAGCCCTTTCCAACCAATGAACTGAGTTTTACTGTATTGCTCACCAGTTAGGTTTAACATGGTGCCTTCTAAAATTTCCTATAAATATGAGCTATGTGAATAAAGAATTGGCTTTTCCTTCATGAAGAGACTGAGTCCCATCTGCTTTGCCATGCCAAATGCACATCCATGGAGCTGGAGAGGAGCGTGGCTGAGGGGAAAAGGATGTGCCTCAGCCTCTGAAGCAGGCTATTTATAACATCAAGGAACATTTCAGGGGATAATTTTAAAATATTCCACAGGCACAGAAGCAGAAAAAGAGACATTTGGTTTGGGATTGGAGTCCTCTGCTACACCCAGGCCCTATCCACACCAGCAGGACTCGGAGCACACCAGTGCCAGGGCTCTTTTCACTTCCAGATGTTTCCTGGGTACTCTCAAGTGCAGTTCAGCTGTAGAAAGGTGCTCAGGTATTTCTACAGCTCAGAAGGTCCCCGTCCCTTCCATCAACTCTGATCTGCACTGGGAATCTGCAGATCACAGACCCTTCCCAGCCCTCTGGCTCCCCAGTGCTTGAGGAATTAAATCCCAGCTGCTCCATGCTCCTTGTACAGAGGCTGAGAGTGGAGCAGGAGCCTTCACAGGGACAGATGGGACAAGAAGTGCTAACAGCTGCCATTAAGCCAAAGCAAGTCCATCCATCCAATTCAAATCACTGGGCCACAGCTCACTGCTTTAGTTTGAGAATTATTTACAGCCAATGACAGAAAACGAGATCCAAGTCAAGGAGATCACTGAGACACCCAGGGACTGGCCAGCTGAACCATGGAATCTGCTGACCTGGATTAGTGTTGGAATCAGAGGCAAAACACCCACAGGGCTTGCAGATTTATTGGGAACTGCAGCAAGGCTCCCTTGACCCCCCAGAAGGAGCCTTTTCTAGAGCCATGTCTGGGCCAGGAGGAACCCAGAGAGGGACCAGCAGATTGGGTGTGTCAAAACCTGGCACACATTGCAGTGGTGGAGTCAGGGCTTGCAGTGTCTGAGATGCAGGTGGGAGAATTCACAGCTCTTCCAGCAATGCTCCCAGAGAGGTGAGACTCCCCTACTGCTCCCTTCCCCTTCCTGCAGCACACGGAGCTGATCCACACATCCCCCAGTCCTCAGCCCCACTCTCTGGGAGCAGCAGGCTTTGGGTAACAGTGGGCAAGCTGCTGCTTTCTCAGGTAACTCAGCCTGGGCTGTAAATCAGCTCCACACTGCCAGCCCTTCCCTGCAGAGCCCCAGGCAAGGTCAAAGTGAGCCCTGAGTGCTGCAGGAGCCTTGAATTCCCTCCGGGAAGAGCCCATCAATATCCCATCATATCTCCCTATATCCAGCTCACTCTGATCCCATGCCCCACCCCATGTCCCTTTGGAACACTCTCAAGCCCACCTGGCACCAGCAGCACAGCTCCTGCCTCACTGCCTTGGTTGTTCTGCCCACCACAAAATAAAATACATTGAATTTGCAATAAAAAGGGAAAAAACATGTGGAGTTTGTCTCTGCCATCTCATTCTGCTCCTGGGTAGGACTCTGGCAGTGTCCAAACTCCAGCTCCATTCCAGCCAGTCTGGCAGTGGAAATGGGATCAATTTTGCTTCTTCCTACCACAGACACTTTGTCCATCACTCCAGGAAACCTGGTTTTACTGTTGTCATACAGAAAAAGAGATTTATGAAGGGTAAAATCCCCTCTCCAATTCTGATCCTTGTTTATTGGTACAGGAGGCCTAAACCCTGGGCTTTTGCTCCAGAGGAGTTCAGCTTGTCTATCTCCAATGCTCCAGCAGATAAGATCCAAAGCAGCAGATGTGCACTTATCTGCCACATCCACACCTGGAATTTTCTTCCCCAATGGCCAGCTCCAGCTCCCTGCTGAGATTAACCCCCAGTTGTGTTTGTTTCCTGTGTGATTCCCACCATTTCAATAAGGATGTTTGTCACCAAACCAGAACATTTCGTATCTATAGACTGTATATACACACAGAACATCCCTTTCCTCGTCTCCCTCTCATTTAGAGAGTACGTGGAATTCAGGGCTGACACTCAGGATGGATTGTCCTGAGCTAAGAGAGACACCAGATACACATTTCTTTGCAAAAAGCTCAAACTTCCCTGTTTAAATCCCTTTGCCATAACTGATGGTTGGTATTTAAACAAGCACATAGCATTTTCTGAAGCAGTTTATCCACTTTAATTAAAAACTTATATTTATAGAGCAGGGCAGGTGCGCTGCTACACAGTTACAGTCCTCATTTCGAGTTGCAGGTGGCTTTTTGCAGTAACCAACACATAATCACTGCTAAACTGGAATAAGCACCATCGATTGCTGCCTCTAATAGAGGATATGATTTTAAAGAGCTCACAACACCAGGCTGTTCAAGCTTATTGTATTTATTGATCGAGGCTGTGAGGACCATAATCACGTGTGAAACACCAGGATATTCATCAGCTGTTGGCTATTCAAAAGGAGCACCCAAAACTGCCCAAATGGTACCAAACAAGAGCAAACGCTGCTGTGGGAGGGTTTTGTCACCATCCCATGACCACAGAGGGCAGTGGTGGGAATGCTCCAGGCAGCAGCCACCAGGCAGAGCTGGCTCCTGACCTGTCCTGGGCAGAGAGTAGAGCAGGAAAAGCCAAGCCCCACACCTCCCACAAAACATCTCATCACCAGAAACAAGAGGGGAGGCAGCCCCTGCCTTCAGGTGCCTGCACAACAAAGCAAAAATAGCAGCCAACAGGTTGGGCAGCCTCTCACCTAAATCATAGGTCAGGACTTTCCTCTTCGAAACTGCACCTGGCTGCTGGCAAACACCTCATTTTTCATGCCCTTTTTAACTTTCATCTCATCATCCAGTGACTGCTGCTGCCCAGGCTCTGGAACTGGAATGTCACAACACAACTTATCAATGATCACTCCTCACCCTTTTTTTGCCATAACCCCACAACCTGAGCACAGCATCAGGGCATGAGATTCCTGCTGCAGCTCTGTTGGGAACAGCAGAAAGGAGTTTGTAAGAGCCTGACAGAGAGACAGAGGCTTTCAGCTGGCTCTTAAAATGCTGTTTATTGCACAGGCAAGGTTACAGCAGTTGAGGGTCGTGGGTGAGTCTAGAGCTGCTGGCTATAGGCAAGCTGTGTGTCCTGAAGCCCAATTCTAGTTCTGGTTAAAGTACATTATATACTTTTCATTACAGAGCATCTTAATACATGACTACCAATCAACATCATACACAATACCTTTTACATTTACATACAACCTATCAAAACTGCTACAATTACCGTATTATGTTAGTGACCAGCCAACCATCAGAGTTAGTAATTACATGATAGACTTTGGGACTTGTTCTGCAGTGGAAATTTCTGAGATCTTTTCTCTACTTGCAACATTGGCCTTCTTGTTTGCCTGTGAAAATCCTTTTGTTTGGTAAAAACATTTTTTGTTTGAGGTGGATTTATCCTTTGCTCTAAGCCGTAAAAGCCCCTTCCAACTCACTTGCTCTTTGCCTTCTAGTTACCCACTAAGACTGGCTCAGCAATTCTTTTCTTCTGTGTCAAAACCTGCTGTCATTCCTATAGAACCTTCTGTATATCTGCACAACTCCTCTGTTAAATTCTCGTCCTTCCCAACAGTTATTGTTCCAGGGAGGGTGCACAGGGAGCAAAGGGCAGCATCCTCAGCAAGGAGAGCACAGCACCTGGGTGAAATGGAGGGGAGCTCTAGGTTGATCAGGAATCATTTCCAGACTCCAGAAATCTCATTTCCACATAGGCCCCCAGGAAACCAGTCAGAAACCCAAGGCACAAACCCATACATGACACAGCACAACCTGAGCCAGGGGCTGGGCTGAAATTCATCTCCTGTGAGAGCCAAGGGCTGACACCCCAGGTGGGGCTGCCCAGGGCAATGAGAGCCAAGTGGAACACATGGATGGAGTCCCTTTAAGGACTGATTTTTCTTAAGAACTCCTAAATCACCCTGGCAAAAGGGTAGGATGTGCAGATGAAGTGTCTTCCCTGGCTTTGGTACTGTCCTCCCTGTGTTCCTTGCAGTGTCAGTGGCTGCTGCCATCTCTTCTTTCACCAGATCATCTCTCTGTTCTCTCCATCTCTGTTTTCCCCAACTCCACTCAAACTTTCCCACCTCAGCCTCATTACAGATGCTTTTTCCAAGGAGCACCTACATGATTTAATGCCTTTCTGGTGCCTAATCAAGCATTCTACTTAAAGAAGTCCAAAATTAGCCTTGCATGTTCCTTGTCAGATCATTAGCCACATTGGCTTTCATGCTATTTTCCACTTAAATCTGGGCTTTAAGTGTTTTTTCTCTCCAAGTTCTTCTAAAACACTGTGTGCTATTTATTAAATAAAAGGTCTCAGTTGCTGTTCTGGTACCACAACCCCCCAGTGCTGGGGATTTTTACAGTGTCCTGATGTGACATTTGGACTTGAGCTCCTGTCTGCTCTGTGTTGCTGTTTATAGCAACAGCAAGCATTCAGCCTATTAAAATTTTGGTTTTTCTGTCTGTGCCTTCAGGAGAAAGAGGTGACCAGAGTCTGGTGCTTGGGGAAAGTGGATCACTGGTGTAGCAGGTTGATAGTCAAATGTGTAACACTACAGACAGTCCTTGTTTTGGAGGATGTGTCCCTATGCCACAAATCAGGGAAATTATTTGGTTCTTAGAAAGCCAAAGGAAGTTCAGTGGTGTCTGCAAAAAAGGAAAAAAAAGGTCCTTTACAATTTGCTGCAGGCTGCATAGTCACCCATGTGAGAACAAGCCTTGCTTTTTCTAGCATTTCTTGCTAAAATCCCTGCCAAGTCCCCTGCCTAAAGGGTAATTCAGGATTTCCAAGGTTAACAATGCTAGCAGCCTCCTGGCCTATGGGTCTGCATTTTTATACATATCCCAAATGCATCTCATTTACCACCTAAATGCTCTGGTTTGTACCAGGGGCAGAAAAGCTTCCAAGATCAAACACTAGGCAGTTCTCCTAATAAACTCTGCTAAAATGCCATGGAACAGGGTTCATCCTGCAGGGAGAGCAGCTCCAGGAGCTGCAGGAACAGCCTGTGTGGTGCAAACAAAGCTGCAGGAACAGCCACAGCACTGACCACTCACACGGACAAATTATTTAAACAGTAATTACTTGTGCCAAAGCTCAGCAAATGTCCTGTCACCAGAAACTTGTTTGAAACTAAAAATCTTCCCTTTTCTTGGGAAGGAAAGGCTTGTCCTGAGCCAGCAAGGCTGTGGGCAGTGCAAGGAGACAGCAGGAGGGGTGGGAAGCTGAGGTGGCATTGGGGACTCTACCCTTTGGTGTCCCCAATAGCCCAGAAGGAGCTGCAGATGGGGTCCAGCCTGCCTGAGGTCCCTCTGCACTCTGAGAGCCTCTCTGTGCTAAGGGAGCAAAGGGAAAAAGGGGGAAAGGGGAAAAGTGAAAAAGGGAAAAAGGAGAAAATAGCCATTTCCATCAAGCAATGGAGCAGGGACCACCCAGCTGCATGTTCCCCCCCAGAAATCCTGCAAGGGAATACAAGAAGAAACTTGGATGAAGAAAACTTGAAACCCTGGGAATGTTTATTGGTGGCAGGAGAACGTGGGCTGAGAATGGAAGGCAGGAGCCAGGTGCTCCTGGCAGAGCTCAGGGAGGAGAATTTGGCTGTGCCAGCCTTGGGTTGTGTGGATTGGAAGAGCTGGAGGTTTGCAGGGAGCAATAGTAGAGAGCAATAACTTTACAGAGCAGTGGGGAAAGGCTGGGATAGACACAATGCTGGGATGAGGGATTAACACAGCCCCTGTGGCTGGGAGGTGAACACAGGTCCCCAGAACAGCAGCCTGGTTGCCTTCCCAGCCTGTCCTGCTTGTGTCCAAGGAGGAGGGGGGTGACAGGAGCTGTCTGTCTCTGCTGCCTGGCAGCTGGCAGCTCTCCTCCTCCTTCATCATCCTGCCCAGCTCATTGCCAAGTTTTTATGCAAAGCAGAAAAGCCTCATTAAGTGATGCTGGAAGCACTCCCCTCTTGGTGTTAGATGTGATACCCATCTAAGTGAGCAAAATGTTCTGGCTGGGTTAGTGCTTTGTGCAGGTACAAAATGACTCGGGAAGGTGCAGAGTGGGAAGAAAGCCGGACTGAGCTTGCAAAGTGTGTCAGTCTCAAAGTTGGGAAACAAGCCCAGACATCCTCATTGTAAGTCTGATATTCAGCTGCACATGCCAAATGCCTTCTGACTTTCCTGACAGAGCTCCAGGGAGCAAATCCAGAAGGACAGTGACATTTCCTGTCCATCCAGACTTTGGAGCTGCCCTGTGGGATTCCTTGGGGTCTGGTCCTCAGGGGTTCAGAAAGGCTTTGGACAATGCCCTCAGGCACAGGGTGGGATTGTTGGGGTTGCCCTGTGCAGGACCAGGAGTTGGACTTTGATGATCCTTCTAGGTTCCTTCCAGCTCAGGATATCCTAAGATTTTAAACCAGGCAGCTCTGTTGCAGCCAAAGGTGCTGCTGCAGTTTATACTGGGTGAGTTTGTCCTGGCTGGAACTCCCTCTGTCCATCACTTTCAGGAGCATCTGACCCAAAAAGTGGCAGCTCAGGCCAAATCCCTGTGGAAGATGACTCTGTGTTATGTTCAGAGATAGGGAGGGAGCTGGAGCACCAGCAGCCATGAGCTGAATACTGGGGAGACTGGGGTACCTCTGGAAGGGATCCAAAGGACCAGGGTGCCACAGGGCTTTGACTTTGATTGTTTTTCTCTGAAAAGTGCTGTGCTGATGGTGTGGTGGGAGCAGAGACCTCTGTGCACCCTCAGGGAATCCTCCCTACCTGGGCAGGTACAGAGAGCACCAGCACTCTGAACTGCTGGCAGCCTCGTGGCAGAAGGGAATGGCAGATTCTGACTCTCCTGGATAATAGGAAAAGAAGTACTGAGATGGAGAATCCCAAATTAAAGCACTCTGGGCATTGCCAGTGGGGCTTTTTTGGTGCTGCTGGGAGAGCAGGGCTGGTAACAGCACTGTGCACAAACAGCCCAGGAACTCGGAACTTGAAGATTCTCCTAAAATAGTGCCTGAGTGAATCCCAAACACCTCAGAGCGCCTGCTGCCCCAAAATGGGGTCAGACAAGGATTCTATTTTCCCTTTTTTTGGTAATTCTTTACTCATGGAGGTCTCCAAATGTTACAGAATTGGCACCTGTGCAGATGAGCTTTTCATTGGGAAGAAGGGTTCAGTTGCTTTTTCTCTGCTTATGCCATGTAAAAATTGTTTCCATCTGTCTGCTGGAAAGCAGAGTAGAGGATGTGTAACTGCAGAATTTGTCAGATAAACCAGTGTTTAAGTATCCCTCCTTCCTGCATCCCATTCCATCTCCTCTCCCTGTTGCTTGTCTCATTCAGATATTATTAACTCCCTCTCTGTGGCCGTGGCTCTGCTCACAGTACAGCATTAAACCAAATAGAGCAACAGCTGCTTGACATGCAGCAAAATTCATCTCTGCTCTCTTAGCTGGAGGCTTTGGCCAACACCAGGGAGAAGGTAAAAAGCAATTCATCCAGGAAAGCTGGAAAATTCAATCTGTTGCACCAGAGAGGGAGGTTCAGGCCACGTGAAAATCCTTCTACTCCAGTAGTCCCTGCTGGCATTGCTGCTTTCCAGCAAGGACACAGTGACAGGGAGATGTTGACTTGGAGTCTTCTTTCAGCTGCCCAGGTGAGCAGCTACTCAATACCTACTATGAATGCAGTTATCTTAATATAGTTTAGGCTGAATGAAGGTATTTTTATTCCAGGCTAAATGAGGTGTTTTTAATGTCAGCTACTAAATTATCTCATGTAATCTGCTCGCTGCCTCCTGCTGAAGCAATGAGTGTCTGTGCTTGGGAGAGGCAGAGTAATTTGCCTGCAAATGTCTTCAGAGCAGCACGACTGTGACCTTACACCCTGAGGCTCGTGACAGAGGTGCTGTGGAGCTGCCAGGAGCAGAAATCCCTCACAAGCCCACCGAGGATCCAAGAGGAGGCAAAATAATTCAGGAGAGGGCTAAGACTTGTTGCTGTCTCCACCTCTGTAGAGAAATCATTTATTCACCCATTTTTTTTTTAATGGGAACCTCATTGATGGTGTTTAGGGGCAGAAAGTGGATGATGAGGTGGGCAGCTCTGGCTCAGGTTGGACAATCACAGACTGCTTTGGATTGGAAGGGACCTTAAAAACCATCTTGTTCCACCCCCTAGGGACAGCTTCCCCTAGACCAGCTTGGTGCAAGCCCCATCCAGCCTACATCCAGGTTCTGGCTGGTGATTCAGGAATGGCCACTGTGCCCACAGCCAGCTTTCTTCTCCAGTGTTTGACTCCTGCTGGCAGCAGGAGAAAGGATGTGCTGCACCAGAGCGAGCCTGAAGTTCAGCCCCTCTGCTCCTCTTCCCAGCTGGCAGCACTTCCCTCTTCTCCCAAATTCCCTGACTTCTCTCAATTCCCTGACTCATTCACGTGTGTGTTGATGTGTGTGTGGAGCAGTGGTTCCTGCAAGCCCTTCCTCCTCGTGGGCTGACAAAACCGTGGTCACTTATTCTGTGTCTTCATCACCTTCCATGTCGTGGCAGGGATCAGGGAATGTGGGATCAGGGCCTGAGCCCAGTGTCTGTGTGCCACACCTGTGGCAGAGCTGGAGTGTCCCCACATGCCCAAGTGGCTGCAGTGCCCTGCTGTGCTCAGGGTGGATTATCCATGGCATAGCCCTGCAGCGGCTTTGCTGCCTCTTAGCATGGAGTTAAGTCCCTGAGGGACAGAGCCCTTCTTACTCCCTGTGCCTCCACAGAGGGAGATTGTTCTTCCAGTGAGAGAAACCTGGCTGGGAACAGGCTGGGCACGTTCAGCCTCTGGAAATGGTTCTGGAAGCAGCTTGGGCTGAGCAAAGCAGAGAACTCCAGCACCTGGAAAGAGATTCTGAGTGGGGTTATGCAGAGGGTGTTTAACATTCACAGCAGTGCTGGCTGCAGGATGAGCTGCTCCTCCTGCGTGGCTGGGAGCTCAGGGAGGGCCACAAAGCAGCTCCTGGGGAAAGAATAACATCATTCCCTATAATAATCCAGCTGGCTTTACCTTCTGCATCTGAAGTGATGAGATCAGGTGCCATCTAGTGTAAACCCTTCCTCTTAATGCACATCTGACTCCATCCAGTTATTTCTTCCTTTCCCTGCTTTGATAAGCAAGCTCTGAAATCCTCAGCTGCTGGAACAAAAGCAAATCAGGAGATTTCCCAGGAGATTCTGCAGCAAAAACCTCACCAAGTCCTCCTGGTGCTGTCTGCAGTGCCAAAGGGAGGGTAGGAGAAAGATCCTACACCAACACCTATTCCACAACCCTGGGATGGGATGGGATGGGATGGGATGGGATGGGATGGGATGGGATGGGATGGGATGGGATGGGATGTTCAGTCTGTGGCTGGGCGATGGCACAGCTGCTCTGGGCTGTCCCACGTGCCCCTGCACAGGTCTCCTCCTTCTGTGGCATCTGCAAAATGGTTGTGGAAATGGTTTGTTGCAGGGAAGAGTGAGTGGGCCTGATGCAGCCTGTACTGAACTCAGGAGATGTTCCCTCCCCTTGGACAGGGTGTGTTTGTGACCATTTCCATGTGCCCTGCCCTGGGTTTCAAGGCATGAGAGTGCATTTCACAGCCCTCCCACCCCTCCTGCTCTCTCTGCTGGGTATTCCTGGGTGTTCCCTGGTCAGGGTCCCTGGGAAAGGAGTTCCAGCTCTTCCAACCCCCCATCCTCACCAGCAGGTCACTGGCAGCGAGGGCAGAAGGCTGAAATCCCACTTTGAGGGCTGATATAAACCCAGCTGGCACAGATCAGTGCAGGATGTGTCTGTAAATATTTATTCTTTTCACTCCTGCCAGCTGACTTAAGAACCATTGACTCCTCATGCTGCAAAGGTGTTTTGTGCTTATTGAACTGGAGTGTGGCTGCTCATCCAGAAATGCAAAGGTGACTGGAAAATACACAGTTTAACTCCGGTCTGAGGTGTAAAGTCATGTGGAGAATTAGGGGAGCATGAGCTGATGCCTTGAACGTTCCCACCAGGGGATTCCTGTTTGCTGAGGACACAGGGAAGGGCTGAGGCTCAGTCCGGTGTGAGAATTTTGCTCAGAGCAAATCTCCGGATCTGGAGCTCCCAGGGCAAGGCAGTCCTGCCTCGGGGGAGGAGAATGAATATTTCAAAATGTAATCAGAGTCACTGGGGAAATGTGACAGGATTTAAACGATGACATAACACGCTTGTCTTGTCTTTGCTGCCGGTGCTAATGAGCATGAATTGGGAGCATTAGCGATCTATCCACGGGCATTAGTCCGTGTGAGGCAGGGGATCGCAGCCCTAATTAGTCTCATCCTCGGCTGCCAGCGCAGCCACTTTGCCTGCCCGCCGCTCTGGAGTTACTCAGGCTTTACCCCAGCACTGCCCATCACCTACACCTGGTTGTAGCTGGGTTTTATCACCTTTGTCCCCCTAAGAGAAGCCTGAGGGCTTTTTCCTGTCTTATAGCAAGTTTCAGAACTGTGGTGACATCTCTGAGAGGGTTTTTTGATCTGTTTTCTCTTGGCAATTTGTCACTTTAGGAGAACTTTAAGCATTCAGAACAAAATTTTTGTGTGTATGTGTTTGTTGGTTTGTTTGTTTATTAAAACTAATATTTGTTCTCCCAAAAGCCTCATCTCTGCAAGAAAACCAGAGGGGTTGGGCTGGAAACAAGCAAATAAAAACCTGCAGAGAAAGGATCCAAGATTCAAGCTTGAGCTGCCTGTTTTTGCTACCTCCCCAAGCTCCCAATTCCTCACTGTGGGATTTTCAGTGGAACCTCACAGAGCCCCATCAGAAGGCCTGGGCTGGCCACAGGATGCTGGGTGGGAATGGAGCCAGCCGAGCTTCTTGGGCAAGAGATTGAGCCTCTGGCATGTCCCAGCCTCTCCCCGATGGTAGGAAATGGATTTTGGAAAATCAAATGGCCGATATGATGGATTAGATGTCGTTGCCCCACTACATTTAATCGATGGCAGCGGGTATTTATTGCATTATATACTGCAAATCTATAATGATTAGTACCTCATTAAACTTTTCTTTTCTTTTGATTGTCTTCCTGCAGTGCTGTAATAAGGGAGCCCAGAGCTCTGCATCCCTCTGCAGCCTGGCAGGAATGGGTTTGCAGGCTGGAGAGATGAGAGTGATGCTTTGGATGAAGAGTGTGACCCTGCAGCCCCATTATCCTCTAAATGAGTGGAGGAATCTAGGTGTAAATCATCCCCACTAGGAAAGATGCTCATGGGTGGGTTCCAGGCTCACAAAGATCTCAGCCCTGTATTCCTGTGGCATTGGTTGAACAGGGAGCAAAACTCCCAGCAGTGCAAAGCTGGGCTGGGGAATTGAGGATAAATTTCCCGGTGCTCTGGCAGCATTCCAGGGCTGTCACAGCAGGAGTGAGCTGCTCCCCGGGGAATTTTTGGTGTTGCACTTTCCCCTGGGACACGGACAGTCTCCAGACAGAGGGACAGGGAAAGGAAGAGTCTCAGTGAGGAGCTGTAAGGAGCACCCCCTTTCTGCCCTGTAGTTTGTCCCCCCAAATCTGTGCGATCAGACCTTGCAGCTGAGTTGTGCTCCTGATGCAAACTTGCAGGGATAGTTTGTACCACTGCAGTCACTTCCAACACTGTGGAAATGCTTGGGAAGCTGGCCCATAAATCCTGCCAGACTGACAGGCTTTCACAACCTGCAGACTGATAAATGTGTTTGAATTAGATAAATGTTTTCAAATGAGATAAATACCTTCCAATTAGATTAGTTCTGTGTGAGTTTGTCAATTCCCAGTGTGAGTGAAGCCCCTGATTTTCCCACCTGCTGGGAGGCTGAACTTGTGCAAATGAGCTCTGCAATGCTCAGGTCTGATGTGAAATTGTTGGCTATATTAACAGAGCTCTTCAGAAAGGGACTCTTCTTCTCCCAAATTCATTTGGTACTCCCCAGCCAGCCCCTGACACAAGAGGGATGTGGAGTTGCTGAAGTGAGTCCAGAGGGTGTGAAGGTGCTCTGAGGGCTGGAGCCCCTCTGCTCTGCAGATGGAGAGAGCTGGAATTGCTCAGCCTGGAGAAGAGAAGGATCCAGGGAGAGCTGAGAGCCCCTTCCAGGGCCTAAAGGGGCTCCAGCAGAGCTGGAGAGGGACTGGGGACAAGGGATGGAGGGACAGGACACAGGGAATGGCTTCCACTGCCAGAGGGCAGGGCTGGATGGGATATTGGGAAGGAATTGTTCCCTGGGAGGGTGGGCAGGCCCTGGTACAGGGTGCCCAGAGAAGCTGTGGCTGTCCCTGGATCCCTGCACTCCAAGAGTATCCATGTCCTCCAGCAGGGTGAAGTCCCTGCCTGGAGGGTGGAGGCTGGGCTGGGGCATTGATGGAGCCAGCAGGAGGAGAATTCAGGGCTGGAGGCATCAATTTGCACCCTGTGCACAAGATCAAACCCAAATCATGCAGAAAGGCACCACTGAAGACAAAGAGTCTGTGCTATCCCTCCATCCTACAACTTCCCAGCCAGCTCTCTTCCATCCAACTCATTTGGTGGGAATTTTGGACTTGCTTGGCAATTTCTACAGTGAGTAAACCCAGTCCTGTGCAGTAAGTTATTCACAGCCCCAAGGCTGCCTCCCTCAGCAGGTGCTCCCTATGGCACAGCTTCACAATCATAAAATGGCCTTAGAATGGTTTGGCTTGGAAGGGACCTTAAAGCTGTTCCAGCTCCAAACCCCTGCCATAGGCAGGGACACCTCCCACTAACCAGGGTCAGGAAACTCTCCTGTCGCATCCAAGGACAGCCATCCCTCAGGAACAGTCTCTGTGTCCTTAAACACCAAATTGAGCAGCCAAGGTGCCCAAATCAGAGAGCAGGCACTGACCTGGTCCTGTGCCAGTGGCAGCTTTGCCTGCCCATGACACCCAGGCCCACGCCGTGACTTAGCCATGATTTGTGCTGGGCATTAAAAGGAAAAAAAAAAAGCTGATGACGCAAGTGGCTTTTTCTTTCAGGCATTTCAAACAGGACTGGAGAGTGCATAAGTGCAAGAAATTGCTGGAGAGGGGAGGAGGATTGCAGCTCTTAAATCATCTGGCTCTGCGATGCAGGGTTACACTCAGTGGTGTTGGCACCGTGGAGAGATCACTGCAGGCAAATCAGGGAAGAATTTGTGCTCCTTGGAAAGGCTTTTTCATCAGAAAATGGAGCAAATGTAGGTTTGTTTGAATGTGAATTGCTTTGACTTAGGGTTTTAGTAAGTGTCACAGCATTCCAATGGCTTGAAATCAAAATATGGCTAGGTGAAACTATTGCTGTCTGTTTGATTTGATTAAGTTTTAATCCACATTATCTAAATGAGTGATAAACTCTAAGCCTGTGGTGTCCACCCCATGGAAGCATTAGGGTTTGGTGCTAACATTTTCATCTTTGTTGCTCTCTTGCACGATGGAAACCACCAAGTTCCCATTCCAATGAAGCTGTTTCAGGCTGGCTTTGCTTAGGTACAGTCTCAGTGTGGCATTGAGCTATAGGAGATTTGTAGACATGCAGATATAGAAGGGTTTAAAGAGTGTCAGAGTTTCCTACTCCCTCTGCCTGCTTGGACCCTGCTCTTCAGGATCTGCCCCAGCTGGGACGTGTCAAACTGAACTTGGTCTGATGAAGCACAGCAACCTCCATTCATTGGAAACATTCCTGTTGTGAGTGATTTATGTTCATAATGCAGAGCTTAAAATAATCTCTCTTGAAATGATGATTTCTCACTGCTTCTACAGCTTTCCTTCAAATCCAACTTCTGCCTGTTATATCTGGAGCTGAAGAGAGGGAGCATGAGCCTGCTCCCTGCACCACGGGGAACTTGAGCCTGAACTGTTCTGGATTCAGCTTTGCTGCAGGAGGAATGGTGCTGGAAGCCAAGGCACCCAGGAATTCTGCTGGAAAACCCTCTGGATGCTTCTCCCTCTGTGCTGGCTCCTTCTGTGAGCACTCAGCTGCAGCACTCAGCTGATTCCTGCACATGTCCAAGCTGTGCAAACCAGCCTGGCCAGGGACAGAGGATTGGGAGCCAATCTGCTAAACAGGGATTTAGCCAAGAGGCAGCCCCGAGTGCCAGCCCTCTCCTAATACTCTCTTAAGCAGCACAGGCAGCTGCTGCTTCCTCCCTGGCCCTCCTTGCAGTTCACCTCAGTCCTCCAACTGCAGCAAGGCATTTCCAACCAGAATTAGGCTTTCTTGGCTTCTTGCTACAGTGCCTTTTAATTAGGAGCACAGCTGCTCTGGAAACACGGAGCTCACTTTTCAAAGAGCGTCTCTGGAAAGTGATTACAGCGGATTAAAGTGGAAAGGTTAGGCAATTTATTCAGGTGGCACTTAGCAAACACATCGGATTATTTTGTGCTGCAAGGATGATTTAAAAACCCACAAGAATAACACCTTTTGGGCTCCTGCTGGCCTTGAGGGACTCTGCTGGGCAAGGCAGGGGGTGGAGCTGAAAGCTGTTTGGGAATGAGCAGCGCCCAGCTGCTCTGGAGCTCTCCACTGTGAGTGGGTGCTGAGGTCCCACTGCCGGTGTCTGTCGGGTCCCCACAGTTAACAAAGGTTCAGTTCAGCCAGGAGCTGTCCCAGGAATTACTGTGGACTCTCAGTGTTCGTGAATCTTGTCTTCAGAGGATGTTTGTACCTGGCATTGATCCTCTGCCCTGAGCACTTGCTGCCAACTCCCCCCTGACAGAGCTCCCTTTCCAAATCATCACAGAATCACTGAGGTTGGAAAAGATCTCCAATATCAAGTCCGACCTTTGACTGATCCTCACCTTGTCACCAGCCCAGAGCACTGAGTGCCACATCCAGGCTTTCCTTGGACACCTCCAGGGATGGGGCTTCAGCATCAATGGTTTGGGTTAGGAGGTCCACAAAGACCACCCTGTCCTTCCACCCTGCCACAGGCAGGGACACCTTCCACTGTCCCAGGCTGCTCCAAGCCCTGCCCAAGCTGATCTTTAACACTTGCAGGGATGTGGCAGCCATAGCTTGTCTGGGCAACCTGTGCCAGGGCCTCACCACCTTCCAATTTCTTTTTAAGAAATCCTGAAGGACCACTTTGATGTAGTGAGTCTGGCCCTTGGAGCCCTGCAGCCCTGCACAAGTATTGCACACTGATGGGAGGCATTCATTCAGCAGCATTACCTGGCCTGAGGAAGTTTGGAGAGGTTTTGCTCAGGTGTGGGAGCACTCCTGAGCCCAGGAGCTGCATGAACCCCCTCTTTCCCCTCTGGCCCAAGGCCATGTGCTGCTCCCTCTCAACTGCCTGCAGTGGAAAGGATAAAGCCTCCAGAAATCCATCAGATTCACTCCAAAGCTGAGGCTCCATGAGAAGACCTCAATTCTTTTCTTCTCCAAAGGAAAAACAGTGGGATCCCCTGTCTGGAGTGTATGATAAAGATCCAACTTGCCAGTGTGTGAACAGTCTAAATGTAAAACTTCTCCAAGGAGAAACTAAAACAGAGATCACATCCAAAGGAAAGGCTCAGAGCTGTCCTGTGGCAGCAGCAAGTGGATGGGGCATCCCAAGGGTGAGCAGTGTCTGCTGGCAGAAAGAAAACAGCAAGACAATGACAGCAAGAAAACAGAATTATTCCCAAATGCAGCTACTCTGTGTGTTTATGCTGGGTAGCACTGGATTGGAGTTGTTCTGGGACTGGGCAACTGACTTTGTGATATTCTGGAGTAGTGGTCAAAAGATCAGGGGCCAGGTGCCAGCACTGGGAAGCTCTGGCCATGGAGCAGCCCTGGTGGCTCTGCTGGAGAGGGGAGCGATGGATGTGCTGCTCCAGGCTGGAGCTAGCACCGAGCAGGGGCAGCTCTCGCTGCAGCTGCTCGTGTTCACACATTCAGAGTCTTCGTGTAGGATTCAAAGAGGCTGGAGGAGCTCAGACACTGCGCTGGTGGGAACAGCAGTGCTTTAAATAGAGGAGTTGAGCACTGGCATCGTGTCTGAGTGCAATTCAAAGACTTGCAGTACCTTGTTTGCCCTTCTCTCACTTTGTTTGGCTGATGTAGGCGTATTTTTGTTTTTACTTGCTTCTCTGTCCTATATTGTCCCTTTTCTTTCCAGTAATGTTGACTGTTCCATCTGCTTATTTATCAGCCACAGTTCGAACGCGAATTTCAATTAGCAATCTGCTTTGTTTAGTTTTGTTTTAAACAAGGCATTGAGAGCTCCAACGAAGCTTTAATACATAAAGCTACTTGTAATGCAGCTGTTTAAGCTCTTCCATCATATCCATGAACAAAATGAATTCTACTGCTATCAAGATGCATCTGATGAATTAGGTTTAATCCTCCTCTACTGTAGCAGATGGAAAGCACTCCAACAAAGACAGAAAGATTTCAAATGACTGAGATGGAAAATGGTCTTTGCTCAGTGCTCCAGAGATATAAAAGAAACTCAAACCTCACGTAGTAAGAAATAATTCATCCAGCAACCAGAAAAGCAGTCCCTGGATTTCTGCACTGATTCCTGATCCTGATGCTTCTCTTTTGGATCTGAGGTCACAAGTTATGCGTGTGGAGGCAGAGAAGAGGGTGGCTACCTGTGCAGGAGCATCCCAGGTGGGAATGTGCTTCCCTGAATCCCACCTATCCAGGTTTGCAATACCGTGTGCCTGAGGCCCTGCCAGCTTCTTGATCACTGGGTCTGGACGAGCAGGATCCCTCACCGTGGTGGTTGTGTTTGCTAGACGAGGAGGGGTCAATGGCTGTGAGTTTGGCGTGGACTCCAAACCCGACATCACCAAGTGATTTGGGTTGGAAGGGACCTTACAGATCATCCCATCCCACTCCTGTCATGGGCAGGGACACCTTCTACTGCCCCAGGCTGCTCCCGGCCCTATCCAACCTGGCCTTGGATACTTCCAGGGATATAGGGGCAGCCACAGCTTCTCTGGGCACCCTGTGCCAGGGCTTCACCTCCCTCACTCAATTCTTAAGAACAATTTCTAAGATCTAATCTACATTTCTCCTTTTTAAAAACTGGTCCAATCATAGAATCCTTCAACACCGCGTCAGTAACGAACGTGCCTGAATTTTGTTTAGGTGTGATTAAAACAAAGCCTGTGCTGAGCTGAACGGGTGCATCCCCAGCACCATAACTCAGCACTGTGAGGTAACAACGATCCCACACCTGGCACGCCGGGTAATGGAAAAACAGCCCCGCGGGTCAGGTAACTGCTCCGTGCGCTGGGGCAGGCTGTTCTCAGTGTAAACCGATCCCTTCGAGTGTCCTCTGCCGTGTGTCCTCCACCCCGCGTGCCTCCCGTGCTGGGATGGAGGGAGCTGAGGAAGCTCTGGGATGGACGCGATCCATCCCGGGAGGGCTGAGGAAGGGTGGGAGCACTTTCCATCCTGCGCAGCTCCCACCTGCGCTGCGCTGAGCCGCGGGCAGGGCAGGGCAGGNTGGGCTCGGCGGCGGGGCCGGCGCCGCGGCCGCTCTCGGCGAATGTGCGGCGGCTGCACCAGGCGCTCACGGCGCTGCTGAGCGAGGCGGAGCGGGAGCGCTTCATCCTCTGCCTCAACGCCTACCACGGCCGCCGCAACGTCTGCGACCTGGTGCGCTCCCTGCGCGCCCTCCTCGACGGGCCCCGCCGCCGGCAGCTGCTGCCGCTGCTGCGCCTCGTCCTGCCGCGATCGGACCAGCTCCTCTTCGACCAGTACACGGCCGAGGGGCCCTACCTGCCGCCGCCCGGCCGCCCCCCGCCGCCCCCCGCCCCGCCGCCGGTGGTCCCGGGCGAGCTGCGGCAGGTGACGCTGCGCCGGAGCAAAGCCCACGAAGGTCTGGGCTTCAGCATCCGCGGCGGGGCCGAGCACGGCGTGGGCATCTACGTGTCGCTGGTGGAGCCGGGCTCTCTGGCCGAGCGAGAGGGGCTGCGCGTTGGCGATCAGATCCTGGGGGTCAACGGCAAGTCCCTGGACAGGGTGACCCACGCCGAGGCGGTCAAGGTAAGGCTGCTCCGGTGGATGTTTCCTCCATCCCGCCTTGTCGCGGGCTCTGCTGCGCGCCCCGTCCCGCTCTGCCTCTCCGCTGCCTGTCCGTGTCCCCCCACTCCTCCCTTCCCTCTCTGGGTCTTGTCTCCGTGCGCCCCGTCCAGCGCATCCCTCCCCGGCTCCATCCCCGCCAGCCGGTGGGACCGGAGCCCCTCGGTGCCGCTCTCCGGGACGCGGCGCTGGGATCGCGCAGCCCTCGCAGAGCGCGGCGGAGCCGCTCTGGGCTCGCATCGCGCCGGCGACATCGTGCGGGACCAGCCGTGCGCCGAGCCCGGCCGGAAAGTTTGCGGTGGCAATAGCGGTGCCAGCCACGGCAGGGACCGAGCTGCCGGGGTGGCTCTGGGCACGGCAGGCTCGTCCTGCACTTTTGTCGCGCCTCTGAAACGCAGCGGTTCTGCTCGTGGCTCGCCTGCAGCCTGGGGAACTAGGGGAAGCTGGAAATCTGCCTGAGCCGGGTTTTAAGGGATGTACTCCAGCCGCTCTAGTGGGTTTCTCCTTGCAAAGATGGGGAAACTGAGGCACGGAGAAGCAGAATAGACCCTCACCACCAGCCCCCGGCGCTGCATCGTGCCCGAGGCAGGAGCAGATCCCTGATTCCTTTACATGTTTCAGGGGGAGAAGGAGAGCAGTTACACAACCGAAGGGCTCCTGCTCTCCCAGCACAGCTCCACATGCCCCGGAGACCTGTTGTAGCCCTAACAGCGTGGGGGCTATCGATAAAAGCTTTAATGTGGTGGAGAACTCCGTAAACTGTGGGATTCTCATCTGAAGCGCGGGATTCTGGGGCAAATCCAGGTCTGAGTGTCCCAAACCATTCCCAGAGCTGATCTTGTGGTTGCTCTGCTCGGAGCGTTCCCGAGGCACAAACCTATCGAGCTGGAGAATCGACTTTTAGAGCAGCAATTTGCAGGCAGCGTATGGAGAGCTGGGATCTGGCGTGACAAGGCTGTTTTCCAGCTGTTTGTGCTTTAATTTATCCATAATAAGCTAAAGTGGTTCTGTTGGGAGCCTGTTCCATGTGGAGCGTTCCTCTGGCAGCGCATTAATCTTGCACAGCTTTGAACACTTCTTCCCTGCCGACCTGTGCGTTCCCTGCCCCGGCTTTAAATCAGTGCCCTGGGCAAGGGCACGACTTCCAGGCTGCAAATGAGTGCCTGGTAATCCTGAGAGCAGAGGAGAGGTTTGTAGGAATTGTTTTTCTCTTGTTCCTAATGATAGGACAACAGCAGGGTAAGCTTTCAGTTGTTAGTCTGCAATTTCATGCCTTGGAGATTGCAGCCCCCACATATTTTGGTTCTGGCATTGGGGTGGAGAGGAACCAGGTGTCAGGAATGCTCTGCTCCATGACTTCATCTCCAATTCATCCCACTCTGCTGGGTAATTCACATCATTTTCTGTTTGTTCTCTAATATAATGTAATTGATGCCTTTTAGACATTATTAATTTTGAGTGAAACTAAGTGCTTCCTGCACAGAAATAATTCCTGGAGGACGTGGCTTGCCAAGAGCTATATTTTGTTAATATGATCCTGATAGGAAAAAGCAGCTTAGAAATTGTCTCCTTGTGAGCTGAATGTCTTTCAACAACAAATTCATCACTCGTCCTGTGCTGGCACCTTCTTGAGCTCCTGGGTTCTTTTCACATCTGGGAAGGGTTTTTATGACCCATGTTGTGGTGGTGGAAACAATTTGCTTGGAAAGAGTGGCAGAGCGATTTACAGTATGGCTCTAATAAATCCTTGGGAGATTCTAAAATTACCAAGTGTTAATTTGCCCTGAGGTGCTGCATTTGGGAGGGGGGGAAATGAAGAGATCGCGTTCAGCGATGCTCAAGGGCAGCGTCCGAAGGTTTAAGGTACAAATACCCCAGCCCAATTTTCTGGGTGTCGTTCAGAGTGTCAGAGTTGCAGGGACAAGAGGTGGTGATGGGTGACTTTGTTTTGCGCTCTCTGCTTCCCTTTGAAACCTGGGATCTGGGGCTTGGGCTGGGTGCACTGACAGCTCTGCAGAGGCCTCTGGCTGTGGTCTGGTGTCCTGAGGCAGAGCAAACCTCGCTGTGTCCTGCCCTCCTCACTCGTGGCTCTTGGTCTGCCCTGCAGTGGGTCAGTGGAGAGGGAAACATCAGCTCAGACTTTGGTGTTCATAACCCCAGGATTGGGGATTTGATCCCTTTATTGGCTGTTCACTTAAGAGCCGGCCTCGATGATCCTTGTGATGCCTTCCAACTCAGAATATTCTGTGATAAACCAGAGCTGGAATTCGTGCACACGGTGCATTCGGGATCAAATAGAGACAGCGAAAGCTGAGGAGAGAGACTTTGTTAACACAAGCCCCTGGCAGTGTAGCTGATCTCAGACACTGCCTGCTGCTTCAGAGGCTGCCCGAGCCGAGCTGTCCCGGCCAGCGTGTGTGATCAGAGCTCGGCTCCGAGCAGCGATGCTCCGGCTCCTGTCCTGCGGCAAGGAGCTGTCCGGGCAGGGCAGCCCCGCCATCCATCACAGACACGGCGTGCTGGGCTGACACGAGCTGTCAGAGCTCGTTCTTGGGCGAGTGCAGGGCTCGGGAAGGCTCCCAGGGCTGAGCGTGACGAATTTGCCGAGCCACGGATCCCCTCGGTGCCCGCCGGGCTGCTCGAGGTGCCGGCTGTGGCTGTGGCAGCTGCTCCGGCAGAGCAGGGGATAAATGCAATGTCGGGGTTTGTTTGTGCAGCCGTGGATGAGCATTCCCACGGCGGCCGCTGCGTTCCTTGACAAGTCGTGGTAGCTCTGCTGCCTTTCCGTGCCGGAGCAGCCCAGCTGCTCCTATCCCTCCTCTCCAGGAGGAGAGGGGTGATGTCCTTGGGATAGCAGCAGTTTCTGTCTGCTCCTGGGATTTTGAGGCATCACCCAGTGATGCACCCAAAGTGAGAACTGCCACAACGTTGAGTGACCTGTGTGATGTCCCAGCTCAGAACTCGCTGCTGGCCTGGCACCAGTGCAGTGCTGTTTGCAGATGTTTTCAGCATAAATGAGATAAAAAGTGGCATTCTGACTTCCACCACAAGATTACCTCACACTCCAAATCAATTCCCTTAATGACCAGCTCCTTAACCTTTACGTGAGCACGGGAGTTTTATGCCCTGTCTGCTCTATGCTCGGTTGTTTCATCCAAATCCAAATTAAATGACTCCATTACAATTACAGCTCCATCATTGCAGCATTCCAGAGTGCACTCTAGCAAAAGATCACCAGCTTTTGAATTATGGGGTGAGTGGGGAAGTTTGTGTTGTCTGCCATATTTTTAAAGCTCGCTTGGCTTTTATCAGCCTTGCTATTTAGGACATTATATCATGTCTATACACTATATATATATTTCTTTTTCTATTTATGGTGTATATGCTGCTATATTTTAGCATATACTGCTATATTTTAGCAGTTGTGCTGAAAGTTTGTATTGATAAGCTGTCATATTTTATCCAGAGGACTTAAAATCAAGGTGTTTATAGCTTTAAACCGTCGAAATGTTACCCAGGGAGGTGTTTCCCCAGTGCTCTGGGGTTGGCATTAAATTCACACTTCTTTTTCCCCCACCTCCTACGTTTCTTGCTTTGCTGTAGGTTTTTATTTAGGGAGGGAGGGGATGAGATAAAGTGAAAAGTGGAAGAATTCCTGATTTAGGATTTGGCTTAATGAGCTACACCAGCCTCAAAAGGCTGCACTGGTCCCACCATTGGCCCTGCTGTTCCTGCTGGCAGCTGGGCAAATCTGGATCAGCTTGACCAAAATCACCAAAACTCCACTAATTTGGATGTGCTGGGCTTGGGGAGTTTGATTCTTTGGTGTTGGTGTAAATCTGTGATGGCTCTGCCAAAATTACTGGGCTTGAATTGAGTTTATTCTGGAGGAGTTCAAGTGCCCTGCCTTGGGTTTTCCAGCTGTGGAGAGAAGCTGGAGGGGGTTGGAGAAAGTTTGGGATGAGGCAGAGCTGTGGCTG
Organism: Rhabdornis inornatus; assembly: GCA_013397075.1. Classification (NCBI taxonomy): domain Eukaryota; kingdom Metazoa; phylum Chordata; class Aves; order Passeriformes; family Rhabdornithidae; genus Rhabdornis; species Rhabdornis inornatus. Next base: position 87,418 of record VWZS01001396.1, read on the forward strand.
GCAGAGCAGAGGGGTCCAGGATGTGGCACTGCCAGCCTGTGCTGTGTGTCCCTGTGACAGCCCTGCCTGGGAGGGGGATCATATCCAGGGGGTGTCACATCACACCCCAGCCTGGGATAAAGGGGGATCTCATCCCCAGCCACCACCATCTCTCTGTTCCAGCAGAACTTTTCATTCCCTCCAGGCTTTCCATCTCCTCCTCTGGTGGAAGTGTCAAGTAAGCATTTAAAAATAATTAATAGGAGATTAAAATTCCTTTTATATCCTATTACTGTGGGTTTTCATGCTGGCAAACAAGGTGATCTCTTCAGAGACCGTAATATTTCACAAGAAAGGACCCCAGGTGTGGGATTGCTAAAAGAGCTCTGAGAAATGACAGCAGAGATGTGCAGCCCTGAGCCTCAGAAACATATTTAGAGCCATTTTTCTTTCCAGCCTGCTTACAATAAAGCAAATTTCATGTCATTGTTTTTTGTGATGCCCAATTAATTGATCACCACGACCTGACACTGCTTATTTAATCACCACGGCACTGTGGGCATGGCTCAGAGGAATGAATGCAGCTTGGTTTGGTTGGGTTTTGACCCTTCCAAGTGCTTGGAGCTGTGCATGATCAGCCAGAGCCAGCCTGGGATGGCTGAGGGGTGAAGGCAATCCATTGATCCCTGATTGTGTGAAGACATCAGCCGTGTTCCTTTAGCTGCTGTGTGCTTATCACTGGCTCTGTTTTCAGAAGGCTCTAAAGAAGGAGGCTTGAAACTTCTCCCCTTCCCAAGGGAGCTCGGGGAGCTGGAGCATGGAGAAGGCGGATGTGACTCGCATCCACCCCAACACTTAGAGTGGTAATCACTTCCTTCATCTCTGCATCTGCTTGGAACCAAAAGCCCCAACACTGCACTCAAAAAAAGCACTCACAGCTTAGAGGCAGGTGATGTGTGATGCCAGGGCTCCTGCTGTGCCCTTCTGTCCTGCAAACAGTTTCCATTTCAGCTCCTGTAGTCAGCTGGATTGGGAGGGAGAGGGGGGGAAAGTGTAAAGGCACCAGGATCTTCCTCTGGGAAAACGGAGGAGGGAAAATGGTCACTCTTGAGCTTAGCGGTATCTGCATTTAAAATTACTTTTAAAGCTCCTTAAGGGAGAGAGCTGGTGCCAGTGGCAGGGCTGCTCCTGGTTCCAGGGGCAGATCTGGAGCTGTGGTGGAGGAGGTTTGAGCAGGGGAGCTCACCTGGAGCTGCCCAGGGTGCTGCTCGCCTGTCACTGTGAGCTCCTCTGAGCTCCAAATGAATTCCTGGTGCCACTTGGTCCAGGGTGAAGCTGCACACCCAGCCAGGGGCTGTGAGAACATGGGCTTGGCTGCTCCACCTGGGTTAGGAGTTGGTTGTGTTTGCTGCTCTGCCACTGATTTCCCTCAGTGGGCAAGTTCCTTAGTCATCTGTTTCCCTTCATTTCATCAGCAAATCACAATCAGCCCTAATGAAATCAAATTACTTTATACTGATGCAAAAGATTGGAATGAGGGCCTTAATCTCTCCTTATAATGCAAGGATGATAGGACTTGGCACCAGGACTGGCTTGTTCATCAGGGTTAGCATTGTCAGGGCATCCTGGAGTTCTTGCAGCATCAATGTTATTTACTGGGTTCCTTGTAAATAAACAGTTTTGCCTCAGCAGAGGAATTGATAAGATAACCTGGAGGATAAAAGCTTATTTCCTTCTAGTGGCCATTGGAAGAAAACAAAAACGTCAGAACTGGTGAATTAAAATATCTTTTACGCAGTTCCCCTGTCCTCGGGGAAGAGGATGGATTTTCTTGACACTTCCCTCAATGCCACAGAGAATTGTTCAGCTCTACACGCCCTTAGTTAAAGTGACAAAGCATCTATTGGTGTGATTTACCTTGGGTTCCTTTGGATGCTCTGTGAGCTCTCCCTGTCACCAAGTGCCTGGTGAGTGTGGGTGAAGCAGAGCTCTGCTCCTGGCAGCTGCTGGAGCTCAGGAATTGCCCTGGAGCCCCTCGGGGCAGGGGAGGCTGGAGGGGGCTCTGCTCTGTGCGGGCTCTGCTCTGTGCAGGCTCTGCGCCCACCTCAGACCAGCTTCACCCAGCATCTTCCTCACTTCCCCACGTTGATTCTCCCGAAGTTTTTCCACCAAGGAATTACCCTGTTTAGCCAACATGGCCTTGGTGCTTCACATCACTGCTTTCAGCATGGCTTGGTGTGGAGCAGAAAGAGAAGACCCGAGGAAGGAGGAGGCAGTGCTTTAATCCACATTTCCCTTATGCCTCCCCCCTGCCCTCAAAGCACACAAACAGCTTTGGGTTTGCTTTGTCTCCACAACTGTGTGGAGTTTTCTGCTCTTTTTAGAATTGTCCCGGGCTTGTCTGAGGGCTGAACTGGGCAGGGACCAGCTTGGAGGGGTGGGAGGTCGCCGAGTGGGGATGGGGAGGTGTCAGCCCTTGGAGGGCTCGGGGAGAAGGTGCTGGAGCTAGAGTTTCACTTGACCTTTCCCGGCGGAAGGGACATGGGCTTCCTGATGCCTTGGGGCTAAATGTGTGCAATCACCATAATTATACATCGATTTGCATTGATTTGCATAAGTGCCACTACTTGAAAGCCCAACTGCTGTCCTTTGGCTTGGGAGAGATTGGACTGTGCGTCCTACAACTGCTGTTTGTCCTCTTGCCGTGTCACCTCTGTGTCACCCTTGTGTCATCCCTGCTCACCTCCGTGTCACCCCCACATCCCCTGTGTCACCCCTGCACCCCCTGTGTCACCTCGTGTCACTCCCACATACCCTGTGTCACCCCTGCATCACTCCTGTGTCACACCTGTGTCACCTCTGCATCCCCCATGTCACCCCTGTGTCACCACTGCATCCCCTGTGCCACTCTTGTGTCACTGCTGTGTCACCTCTGCGTCCCCTGTGTCCCCCCTGTCCCCCCTGCATCCCTTGTGTCCCACCTGGTGTCACCTGTGTCATCCCTGTGTCCCCTGCACCGTGGCACTGCTGCTGTCCCTCCATCTGTGCTTCCCTCAGCCTCCTCCTGTGTCCTGCTGTCCCCTCCTGGCTCTGTCACCTTCTCCTCGTTCCAGCCCCTCTGTTCCTGCTCAGGGCTGTGCCCTTGCCCACCTCAGACCATTCCATTCCCAGTTCCTCTGCTCAGATCCAGCTCCCTGTGCTTTGTCAGGCAACATGGGGATGGGATAGACTCAAAATCATGGAATCCCAGATTGGTTTGGGTTGGAAGGGACCTTAAAGCTCATCCAGTTCCATGGGCAGGGACACCTTCCACTATCCCAGGCTGCTCCAAACCCCATCCAACGTGGCCTTGGACACTTCCAGGGATCCAGGGGCAGCCACAGCTTCTCTAGGCAGCACTTGTTCCAAAATATTCTTTACAACTGCATTCTGGGGCAGGGGACAGTCTCTCTTTGCTTCACCTGGCAAATTTGGCCTTAACCAGGTGTGCAGTGGGATCTGCAATAGCCTTTTACCCATCCTGCCTGCAGCTGATCCCTGGAGAAAAGCTTTTGGGGGCAGGACGTGCCTGTGCCTGCTGTCCTGTCTCGGCAGAGGAGCCTTTCAGCTGATGTGGCTCAACCCTCTCCTGTAAAAGCTCCTGCCCCTGCAGCCCCTTCCCCTCCCCAGCAGCCACAGGGAGCTGCTTCGTTCCCGCTGCCAGCAGGATTGTTTTGCTCAGTCCATCTGATCCCACAAACTTCAACCCACCAGCAGGAACACCCTGGGATGGAGCAGGAATAGTGGTGGGACAAACTTGTGCCAGTCGCTCCCTGCACGGTGCCAGAATGTGCTGTAAAAGCTCCCTCTGCCTCCCTCCTGTGGTATCTCAGCATTTCCTTCCCTCTGCAGCTTGATTCCTAAACCTGTGCCTTACTTTTTGGGGACGTGCTGCCAAATTCCCGGTGCTTTGCTGATTGATAACCTCCGCACTGACCTTTGGAGCTCGCCAGCAGAGCCATTCCCATTATTCCATTCCCATGATTCCATTCCCATTATCCCAGAGCCAAACCAGCTCCAGTGAGGCTGTTCCTGCCGGGAGGAAAAGCAGCTGGAGGCTGTGGCGAGGAGGAGGCTGGCTCATGGTTAAAGGTGAGCTGAGGGGGCTGTGTCCCTGCAAGGCCCAGGTACAGGCAGGCTGCCAGGAGCATCCTGGTGGTTAATTGCCATTGGTTTCTGGCATCTGGGCTCCTTCTGGGGGGATTTTTGGAGATGTTTTTACATAACCTCTCAGGGCTGTTGGGAAGTGGGGACTATGAGGGGGGAAAATGGGTGAGGAAAGCCCTCAGTGATGTGAGACCTGCAGGGTTTTACAAGGATGGCAGCTGCCACTCTGAATCCTAGGAAAGAACATGATGTACTGAGAGCTGTTTGGGTTTTATGAGGGTTTTTTAAAGGTAATTGTGGCACAAAGAGATGTGTGTTTCCTTTTTTGATCAGTTTAAATGATGTCCTTCCCTCTCAGAGGGCTTGACAGATAATTAAATAGAGTGTTGTTAGGGGATCAGTGGCCTCATGGAATCAATCTGCCTCTCTCTCTGGCACTTGCTGCTTCTGATCACATTTCTGGGCAGTTGGTGACTGTTTCTCTGCTAAAGGTTTTGGCACTAATTCCCAGATTCACATAAATGATTTCTTTAAGCTGGGCTGCTGGCAGGTGAGCTTGGACACTGTGGTGCCAGCCCTAAACCTCCCACCCCATGGTCCTCAAACACACCAGAGATGGGGCAAAGCCAAATCTTATCTGAGACTGGAGCAAAACCCAGCAGCACTGAACAACAGGCAGCAAATCCCTGGAATGACTTGAGAAAGGAGATGGGATGCAGCCTGCAGTGTCTGATTCTGTCTGCACAGGGCATTAAGGAGGTGGAGTTTGTTATTTGGGGGTGGCTGGGTGAGGTTCAGTGTGCCCATCAGATAACCTGATTTCCCAAAAAACTCACAGCACGAGTTCTGCTGTGGCTTTGGGGGGTATCTCTGCAGTCAGTGCACACAGGAAAATTTGTGTGTCTGGCAGGAAAAAGTTTTCCCTTGTAGAATTCCCAGCCAGAGCCTGTCCTTTGTGATGTCCCCCTGTGCTGGACACTGCTGGGGCCACTTCAAATCCTGTGTCCAGTTCTGGGCCCATCAATTTGGGAAGGACATTGAGGGGCTGGAGCATGTCCAGGGAGAGAACAGAGCTGGGGAAGGGGCTGGAGCCCCAGGAGAGGCTGAGGGAGCTGGGAAGGGGCTCAGCCTGGAGAAAAGGAGGCTCAGGGGGGCCCTTGTGGCTCTGCACAAATCCCTGACAGGAGGGGACAGCCGGGGGGATTTGGGATCTGCTCCAGGGAACAGGGACAGGAGGAGAGGGAACGGCCTCAGGTTGGGCCAGGGGAGGGCAGGGTGGACACCAGCAGGAATTTCCCCATGGAAAGGGTGGTCAGGGATTGGAACTGCCCAAGGAGGTTTGGAGTGTCCATCCCTGGAAGGGCTTCAAGGAAGGGCTGGAGGTGGCACTCAGAGCTCTGGGCTGGTGACAAGGTGGGCATGGGGCACAGGCTGGATTTGATGGTCTGGGAGGTCTTTTGCAACCTCAATGATTCTGGAATTCTGCGATTAGAACTCTGCTGAAAAGCTTCTCCTTTTGTCCCAGGGAGCTGGGATGATCTGTGTTGTCTGTGTGGGCAAGTTCTGGCCCTCTCTCTTGCTGTGGTGGCTTTACAAGCAGGGCTGGCAGCAAAATCAACATTGGAGGGCTGGTGCCAGCCTGGTGGCACTGTGGCACCTCGCTGGGAATGTGGACAGGGAAGTGCTCAAAGCCTGAGCAGCAGCTGGGCACAGGGACAAGCAGGATAAAGGCTTCCATGGGAGGAGGACACAGTGGAGAAACCTTTTTTGGGCTCTTGTCCTAGTGCGCAGTCACTGCACAGGGAAGAAGTTCTTCCTTGTGTCCAGTTGGAACTTCCTGGGCATCAGTTCCTGCCCATTCCTCTTGTCCCACTGCTGGGCCCCAGGGGACAGAACCTGGGCCCTGCTCTGAGCCCTCCCTGCAGACAGGGCTGAGGTCTGGCCTTGGTAAAACCTGGGAGGAAAAAAACCCAGAATAGAGGGGAAGTNTCCTTTTGTCCCAGGGAGCTGGGATGATCTGTGTTGTCTGTGTGGGCAAGTTCTGGCCCTCTCTCTTGCTGTGGTGGCTTTACAAGCAGGGCTGGCAGCAAAATCAACATTGGAGGGCTGGTGCCAGCCTGGTGGCACTGTGGCACCTCGCTGGGAATGTGGACAGGGAAGTGCTCAAAGCCTGAGCAGCAGCTGGGCACAGGGACCAGCAGGATAAAGGCTTCCATGGGAGGAGGACACAGTGGAGAAACCTTTTTTGGGCTCTTGTCCTAGTGCGCAGTCACTGCACAGGGAAGAAGTTCTTCCTTGTGTCCAGTTGGAACTTCCTGGGCATCAGTTCCTGCCCATTCCTCTTGTCCCACTGCTGGGCCCCAGGGGACAGAACCTGGGCCCTGCTCTGAGCCCTCCCTGCAGACAGGGCTGAGGTCTGGCCTTGGTAAAACCTGGGAGGAAAAAAACCCAGAATAGAGGGGAAGTGCAGCATTTCTCCCTGTGCAGGGAGGTGATGGAAACTCTGCTCTCCTGGAGCTCAGCACAGCAGCTGCTGGTGGATTCTGTCCTGGTTTGGATGCAGGTGAAGGCTTCTCCCACTTGGCACACCTGGTGCCTCATCCCTGTGCAGCTCCTGGTGCCAAGCACTTTATTCAAGTCTGGTTCAGAGTGTGGCTGCACAAAGGTTTTGTAGATGTGTGCCATATCCTGTCCCCATGCCTGCTGTGCTGCAGTGGGGGTCACATGCTGTGCTGTTCTCCCAGGAAAACTGAGGGAAAACTGCTTCCCTCTCATCTCCTCTCACAGCCAAGGCAGCTGCAGTTTAAAGAGCTGGTGCATGATGGACACAAAGCTTCCTGAAGCTCAGATGTTTGAGCAGAACTGACTTCAGTGGTCACCAGGTTGGGGAAGGAGTTTGCACCCCTCACAGGAAGAGTTTCTTCCCAATATCCAATCTAATTCTGCCATCCCTCAGCATGAAGCCATCCCCCCTTGTCCTATTACTACATAGTCCCTCTAAAAGTCCCTTAAAAATCTTTTGTGGGTGTCACTGTCTTTCCCCACCTGTGATCACCCAAAGGGTCTCCAAAAGGTGCGGGTCAGCAGGTGACCTGGTCCAAAAGGTGTGTCCTGAAGGGCTTCTGAGTGAGGGAGGGTCTCTGATGGGCTCCTCTTCCAGCCCTGCCCTGGGCACGAGCAGGGAGGGTTTTTTGGGAAATGAACTCCATGCTGGAAAGGAAACTGCTTCTCACTGAGTCCAGGAGAGACCTCAGTGAATGTATAAAGGACTCCCCAGAGTGTCACCAGCCTGCTGCAACGCTGCCTCTCTGGGAGACACTGTCACCAGCAGTGTCCTGCTGGGCACTGCCAGCTTCTGTCACTCGTGTGTCCCCTCTTGGATGGGGCTGCCAGGGAGCCCTGGTCCTCCTGCAGCTGCTCCCCTCCCCTCGGGCTCTCTGCTGTCACCTTCATGCATAAAACATTTCCCTGAGCCTGAGATCCCTGCTCCTGGTGACCCTGTCAAGGGAGCTGCAGGGGGACATAAAAATTCCCGTGTAAATCTGTGGCCTCTCATCCCTGCTGACTTGCCTGTGCCTCCAGAGAGCAGCCCTGCCGCTGTGCCTGCCCCTCCAGGGGATGACATTTGGCTGAGGCTAAATGGCTCTGCCGGGCTCCATCAGCCACCTCTGCCCTGTCCCCGGGGCAGCTGTGACACTGCACAACGTCCAGCCTGGAGCCCCTGCCTGTGCCCGGTCCCTGCTCCTGTGCCTCCAGTGTCTCCTGTGTGATACAAACCCCAGACGGTTTCCTTTGCTCCTTCTGCCTGCCAGGATGGATTCTCTGAGAAAAGGGGGGAAGAGGATCCCTGTGCCATGTCCAGTCTTTCCTTAAACACCTCCAGGGATGAGCACTCCAAACCTCCCTGGGCAGCCCCTTCCAATGTTTAATCACCATTTCCATGATGAAATTCCTGCTGGTGTCCACCCTGCCCTCCCCTGGCCCAGCCTGAGGCCGTTCCCTCTCCTCCTGTCCCTGTTCCCTGGAGCAGAGCCCGACCCCCCCGGCTGTCCCCTCCTGTCAGGGAGCTGTGCAGAGCCACAGGGTCCCCCCTGAGCCTCCTTTTCTCCAGGCTGAGCCCCTTCCCAGCTCCCTCAGCCTCTCCTGGGGCTCCAGCCCCTTCCCCAGCTCTGTTCCCTCCCTGGACACGCTCCAGTTCTTCCTTTGAGGGGCCCTAAAGTGGACACAGGTACAAGGCTACAATGATGTTATACAGACTCTAAAGAGGTTTTATAGAGATGGCTCCATTTTGGATGAACAAAGAACATTTCAGGGGGTCCTGTACCCCATCTGATAGGGATCCCTTGCCCTGGTAGCTCTGGGGTAGGTGAGAAGGGTCCCTGCCACCCCCAGCTCATTGATTTCTGTGGAGTTGAGCCCATCCTGAGCCTGGCTTTATGGCAGTCTGGCTCAGGAAGCTGCTCTGTGCCCTGAAGCCTGGCACAGCCACGGTGCCCATGGGAGAGTGGTCTCCTGGAGTGGACAGAGGGCTCAGAACCTGCTCCATCATCCCAGAGAGACATGGGCAGGACTGAGCACGGTGAGCACCTCTGGCAGCCCAGCTGGGCTCCGAGTGCCTGCAGGGAGGGAGCAGATCCCAGCAGAGATGTGTTTGAGGGACTGGGAAGCTGCAGGAACAGGGGCTGGAGCTGGTGAGCAGCCCAGGGGGGTGAAGGGTTCTGTGGGTGTCCCAATGGGGCTGTTGGTTTTTGTGTAAATTAAATGTGTAATTAGTGGTTTGCTTTCGTTTTCTTCTGTCTTCACTCAGAGTCAGGATTAAAAATACAAAGGAGATTAATTTCTCATGTTCGGGCTTGGTTGTTTATTAAATCTTATCTAAAGTACAAAGAGTGCTGCAACACTTCTAGCTACCTGCTAAAAGCAAAATGGAGCTGAATTCAGCTAGTTACAAAGTCTTTTAAAGCTAAACAGTCCAACAGAGAATTAACACCTATATTATTTATACTTTTGACCCAGTAACCAAGCCCCTGTGACCTGCAGTGCAGCACTAACTGTGCAACCAGAAATTACTGCCTGAAATCATGAAGAAGAAGGAAGAAGACAGAAAAGAGACAATACCCAAAATCCTCTATCTTGTCCCATACCTATTACTATATTATAAAGCCCTCAGATTTAAAACCCTTCACCATGTGAACCCACACACTTCTGTTTAACTACACACCTCTAACTTTAACTCCATCAGTGAAATCTGGAAGTCTTCTCCAAGGCCTCAAGTCAGAACCAGTGTTCTCCTGGGATCAGTGGCAGAAAGCACAGAAAGCTCAAAAATCCCAGGTTTCTGGGTTCCAACAGTTTTGCCATCGTTGTGCCAGCCCTCCAGGCACTTGGTGACCTTGGGAGCATGTGACAAGTTTGCAGGCAGGTTGCTGTGTGTGATGGAGGTGCTGAGCTGGGGTTTGAGCTGGGTTCTCTGTGGCTCTGGCAGGGAGGGACAGGAGTGCTGCCAGCTCAGGGCTGGGATCCAGACCGCCCACTATTAGTGACAATTTTACCCTTTACTGCTGGTTTTAGTCCTTCCCAGCCACAAGCCTTGCTCAGCAGCTTCTCTGCTCAGTGGGGACAGGAGACCTTGCAGGAGCAGCTCATCAGGATGATGTATACAAGGGAAAAAAGCCCCAAACACCTCCTTTCTGAGAGCAGATCTGCAGTGCTGACGCTCCTGAGGCCTCTGGAGGGATCAGCACTTACAGCTGTCCCCAGGGAGAGCTGCTCTATGTTAATTCAAGTTCCTGTGTCAGCTTCTCGAAGTGGAGACTGGAGGGGCAGAGGAATGATTGCAAATCACCTTCTCTGGCCCCCAAGGTCATCTCTGTGTGTGCTGGTTTAAGTGTATGTGTGTATTTAGTAATTATTCCACTCGTTAATTGGCTGCTTGTGCTGGGGAAGGCAGCTGGTAACTCAAGGGCTGAATTTCTGGGAGTGCTGTCAATGTTCCCTGAAGGCAGCAGGAGCTTTTCCAATGGCAGAGGTTGGAGTTGTGGGGACAGAGCTGGCGCTGAGCTAAGACTTCTCCCACACTGGTTTTGTTTGCTGCCAGCACAGTCATTGAGAGGCTGACATCCCTGTTCAGCCTGGAGGGGAGAAGGCTCCAGGGAGATCTTGGAGTGATTTCCAATGCCTAAAGGGGCTCCATGAGGGCTGGAGAGGGCTTTGGACAAGGATCAGTGCTGCTCTCCTCCAGCACTGCTCCCTGTCCTGCTCTGGCTCCTCTCCAGAGCTGCAGAAGCTGCTCAGTCCTGGGTTCAGCCCATCCTGGGCATGGCTCTGCCTCCCTCACCTCCCCACTTTGCTTCACTCTGCTCTTCCCCTGGCTGATGGGAAAGGTTTTCTCTGTGTTTTCTCAGCAGCAGCAGCAGCTTTGCCTTATCTCTATTGCAGCCAGGAGGGAACATAAAAATCCCAGCTTTTCCCACCAGCTTTTTATGCAGCTCCATCATTCATTGGTGGCTGCAGAGGAGCTGGAGATCTTTAAGCCTCCAGAAGTGCAAAGCTGTGTCTGCCTCAAGTGCAGGTGTCCCTGTGGGCACTAACCCCTTGTGCTTGGCTTGTGTTGCAGGTGCTGAAGGGCTGCAAGAAGCTGAACCTGTCTGTGCACTCGGTGGGACGCATCCCTGGGGGTTATGTCACCAACCACATCTACACCTGGGTGGACCCCCAGGGCCGCAGCGTGTCCCCCCCGACGGGGCTGCCTCACCACCAGAACAGCTCCCTGCGCAGGGACAGCGAGAAGAGGAGCCACCTCCAGCTCCTGCAGGAGGGGGATGAGAAGAAGGTGAGCAAAGGGGGATCAGACACAGCCCTGGGGGCCCCTTCCCATGCAGCTCCCAGCCCTCTGTGTTCCCCCTGTGTGATTCTCCACGGGACTGGCCTGGCTGTCCTTTAGCGTCCTGGGTTTCTCCCTTGGGCTGTAGCTTTCCCCTGTCTGCTCCCAGGGGTCATGTAGGATGGGATGGGTTGGCTTTGTTCCTCTTTGACACAGGGAAAAGCTGGGCTGGAGGGGAGGAATTTTCCAGTCTGGTCTGGCAGGGAAGGTCCTGCCGAGGACAGCCACCAAACCAGGAGTGGGTTTTAAGGTTTTTCCCAACAGGAGGTTGTTTGGGTGGACATTGAGGGATTGACATCCATGTCCAGCCTGGAGACAGGAAACCTCTGGAGAGAGCTCAGAGTCCCTGCCAGTGCCTAAAGGGGCTCCAGGAGAGCTGGAGAGGGACTGGGGACAAGGGATGGAGGGACAGGACACAGGGAATGGCTTCCCACTGCCAGAGGGCAGGGCTGGATGGGATATTGGGAAGGAATTGTTCCCTGGCAGGGTGGGCAGGCCCTGGCACAGGGTGCCCAGAGCAGCTGTGGCTGCCCCTGGATCCCTGGCAGTGCCCAAGGCCAGGTTGGACACTGGGGCTTGGAGCAGCCTGGGACAGTGGGAGGTGTCCCTGCCCATGGCAGGGGTGGCACTGGATGATGTTTAAGGTCTCTTCTGATCTGTGTCACCTGTGCATGTGGAGGGCTGGATCTCACAGTGCATTCCTGCCCTTCCTCCTGCAGTTCAGATCTTTCCTCAGCTGTTCCTGTGAGGCTTTCTTGGGTCTCTTGGCAGTTCTGTCTTAGTGAAAAAAAAACAACCCCCCCCTAATTCATCTCTCCTACAAATGTTCTGAAATAAACCAGATTATTTTCCTTTTCTGTTTGGGGAGAGGCAGCCTGAGCCAGGAGGGGCCTGAGTGAAAACCCTGGTGAGGGAAAAAGGAGCAGGGAAGGGAATGGCTTCTGTAGTGACACCAGGGGAGTGTGGCCAGTGCTGGGCCTGGATCCTGGGTCTCTGACAGAAGGAACCCATCAGCACATTGAATTTCCAGCCCTGCTCTCTTGCTGTGAGCTGCCCTCCTTTAAACAGCCTTTTGTGTAAGGGAAGCCAGCGCAGGGTGCTTGAGCTGCAATATTTGATCTCAGGGATTTGATGTCTCCTCTCCCTCACACCTCCATGGCCAGCCAGGCCTGCAGAGGTGTCACAGTGGTCAGTGGAATGAGGCACAGCTGAGGGGACAGATGGACAGGGAACCTCATCCTACACAAGCAGGACGTGGTGATTCCTCATTGCCACCCATGGAATATCAAAGTACTGTCCTAGGAGTCAGCACTGCCTTCCCTACATACAGGATTGCTTGGAGCCTTGACTATTTCCATCCTTTTATCCTGATATCACTCTGTCTGTGCCCAGAATGTCCTCAGCTCCTGGAAATGCTGTGGAAGGGTCTGTGAGCTTCCCATCTCTGCTGGAGGGAGAGAAAAATCTCATCCATGATGAGGCAGTTTGCTGATGAAATATTCATGTGGGCCACAAGGGAGAAGGGACTATTATTTTTATTTTAAAGAGAGGAGAAAAGCAGGCTCTGCTGGCTGGTGTCCCCCACCCCCTGCCACCCAGTGTCACCTTGGCAGAGCAGCAGCAGCTCTGGGCAGCTGTGGGGCTTTGTTTCTGTGCACATCATTCCTTCAGTCCTCACTGTGTGGACATGAAAGGCTCAGAAACCTGGAGCTGAGTGTTCCCTGCCTCTGTCTCAGCCTCGTGTGGTCCTGGCCACTTGCAGAGCCCTGGGAAGATGTGGCAGCCCTGGGTGTGCTCCTGCTCATCCTGGTGTGTGCAGCTTTGCCCAGGTGTGAGGAGTGGCTCTTCCAAAATCTGAGCTTGTGTCCTTCCATCCCTTGGTGCTGCTCCACACAGCCAGGCAGCCCTTTGGCTTCTTCAGAGAATCCCAGACTGGTTTGGGTTGGAAAGGACCTTAAAGCCCATCCAGTGCCACCCCTGCCATGGGCAGGGACTCCTCCCACTGTCCCAGGCTGCTCCAAGCCCCAATGTCCAGCCTGGCCTTGGACACTGCCAGGGATCCAGGGGCAGCCACAGCTGCTCTGGGCACCCCGTGCCAGGGCCTGCCCACCCTCCCAGGGAACAATTCCTTCCCAATATCCCACCTAACCCTGCTCTCTGTCAGCTTAAAGCCATTCCCCTTGTCCTGGCACTCCAGGCCCTTGGACAGAGTCTCTCTCCATCTTTCCTGCAGCTCCTTCAGGCTCTGCAAGGTCACACTGAGGTCACCCCAAAGCTTCTCCTCTCCAGGTGAACAATCCCAGAGCTGCTCCATCCTCTGATCCCCCTGGTGCCTCCTCTGGATGTCTCCAGCAGAGGATCACATTTTCACCCCAGGACAGGGAGCTGGAGGCCCCCCTGTTAACCTGGGAAGAATCCATGGCAGCTGCAGGAAATATTTGAAGCTCTCAGTGATGGAGATGGGATGGAGAGGGAGGGTTCAGCCTTCTCCTGGCCCCACTCCTTGGTGACACACCAGCAGGGACATTGGCCACTGCTTGAAGTGCACAAGGCTTGGAATGCACTTTGCAGCAGCCACCACTCCTGATTTCCCATCTGTAAGAGCAGAAAAAAAGAAAATTACTGGCTGCTACTGCTCTGAAATGCTCCAGGCTGCCCAGACACCTCCATATCCAGAGGTGCCTTGCTGTGCCAGCTGGTGGTGGAAGCAATTCCCCCTGACCCAAGGCTGCTGGCAGCCAGCAGAGCCTGCCCTGGCTGGTGTTGGACAGGGATTATTTGGTGTGACATTCTCTGCACACAGGCTGCAGGGCATGGATGAGCTGAGTCGCTGTGGCCTGAATTACTGAGCACTGTGGAGGGGTGAAAACGTGTCCCAGAACAGGGGAACAACCTGCCTCCAGTTTTCTCCCTTTTTATTTGTATGTGTAGATTTACGGCTAGCTACAAATCTATAATTAACTGCTGAAAGTGGGGTTATTCTGTTCACAAAAATGCAAATAAATGCAGCACATTCCTGGTTAATTCAGCCCAGTCAACCAGAACTCACAGGCACCAAGGCCTGATTGATTTGTGAGTGGTTTTACATTCTGAGGGGAGAATTGTTGGGTTTTTTTTTTATCCCACTCTCTCCTATTTATAATCAATCTGAATGTCCTGGAATGAATGTGCCAAAGCTTTCTAGCAGGCAGGGTTTGGGAAGCACAGCAGAGCAGCTCCAGCCCTGCAGCAGGAGGCTGCCACAGCTCAGCATGACTGCAACACCTCTGAAGTCAAAGGGATATTTCCAGCTTTCCCAAGGTTAAATTCAAGGCTGCTGGAGGCATCTGGCATTCTTCAGGCAATGGAAATATCCCTGTCTGGATGCTCTTCCTGCAGCACATCTGCATGCCTGGAAGGATGGGTTTGTCACTGAGTTTAAGGAGTTGATTATCCCGAGGCAGAAGGATTTGTTATCCAAAGGCTTGTAATGGAAACCACCCCTGTGAGGTGTGTGATGGTGTAACTGATCCATCCAGGGAGCTGTGGGATCATCCCACTGGGATGAGGTGTGGAACAGGGTGGCTTTGGGCAGTGTGGTTCAGCTCCAAAGGCAGCAATCCCAGCCTGTGGCTTTGTCCCCATTTCCTCTGGACACTGGGATTCCTTCACTTCCAGCTGTGCAAGGATCCCCACCAAAGGGATTTGGGGATTGGGATTTGGCAGCTGGCTTGGCTTTCCCCATCCTCTTCCAGGCAGAATCCAGCCTGCCCCAAGCTCAGTCAGAGGCTGTTCTGGGTGAGCAGAGGGGATGCTGAGATCTGGGCCAGGTTTTTGGTGCAGACCTGACCTCCCATGAGTGGTGGCACTGGGGAAGGGAGGTGAGGATTAAGGGAATGTTGGGCTGAAGGAGCTGCTGGCAGGTTCAGCCTGTGATTGTGCAAGGTGTTCCAGATCCTTGTTTTCCGTGGCTGTGCTGTGTGTGCAGGTGCTGTATTTCCCAAATTTAGCATTTTCCTGTGGTTGTAATTGGTGAATCCAGGTCACATCAGAGCCCTGTGCCTGCAGGTGGAGTCACCAGTGGTCAGGAAGTGTGAAAGGAAGGGTTTGCAATAGTGCAAAGCTCTGGGAAATGCTGCTGGAGCCAGGCCAGACAGAACAGCAGGTGACAGCCCCCATCCCCATCCCAGGATGTCCCTGCCTGCTGGAAAGCTGGGACCTGCTTTCCATGCTCACCTTCTGCTTCAGAGCACTCAGATTTTTATTGTCTGTCCAGGCTTAGAGTCCTCTGGATTTGTCACAGCAGCAGCAAGAGCCATTTGTGCCATGAATTGTCATTGATGGACTTCTGGGACTGACAGTTTATTTCATTAAAAGCACTTTGGAAAGCCTCAGACAGTGAAAACTCGGAGGTGCTGCTGAGCTGGGAGGAAGATGAAGTGTGCAAAGCACTCTGGCAGTGCTGGGCTGCGAGTTCTCTGAGAAGCACCATTCCATCAGCTGAATTGGTGCCTTAATGTGCTTACTGCCAGGGGAGCTGCTTATTCCTGGTGCAGCAGAAGAAAGAAAACATAATAGAGTGTGAACATCTCCTCAGCTTCAGGCAATTCTGGAGCCAAAAGTAGCAGTAATTATTATTAAAAAAAAATAAAATATCTGTGCTAATATTGCGTGGCTTGAATGTTTGAGACACTGCTGGTGACTACTTGAGCATGAAGGATAAAAGATGCAGGAGAGGGAAGGAAGGATTTCTTGCTATTAGTTTGTAATGACATTTGCAGTGTGGATGATCCAGCTCCCCACATCTCTCACTGTTTGCTTGCTCTGACCTTGCCAGGCTTTGATTTTGTTTACAGCTTTAAGGAAATCCAGGCTCGTGGGGGGCTGGCTTAGTTCCCTGTGGGACTGGAATGTGGGATGTGAGTCACTGGTGCACCAGTGTGCTGGGGATTGAAGGCATGGACTGATTTGGGCTGGAAAGGACATTTAAATCCCATCTAATCCAACCCCCTGCAGTGAGTAGGGGCATCTTCAGCTACATCAGGCTGCCCTGAGCCACATCCAGCCTGGCTTTCTGTGTTTCCAGGAGTCATCCTTCTGCCTCAGGCATTCTGTAGCTCTGTCCCAGCAGACTTACCCAAAAATGCCCTTTGTGTCACACCCCAGCCCACCCTGAGGGGCAGCACTTCCACCTCTTGGTTGTTTTAGGCGCTTTAAGTAGGAAGAGCACCCAAAAGTGGCAATTGGTGAGTGAGCCAAGCCTGCCCCGTGGGGAGGCAGCCTTGGGCTCACCAGGAGCTGGACTGAGGTTTGGGATGGGCACAGGGCTTGGTTTGGTCACTGCCCCTGTGCTCTGGTGTCACCTCTCAGCCCTGGGACCTGCTCCCTGTCCCCAGTGCTGGCTATTGGGTGGCAGCCCAAGTCCTGGCGTGGGCAGGGGGTGACACTGGGACAGCTCTGATGGCCCTGGCACCCCCAGCTGCTCGCAGGACTCAGTGGAGGGCTGGGAGCCAGCTCTGCCTCCCCACACTCGCTGTGTGTGGATGTCTGGACACAAACTGTGGGGTTTCCTTGGGAAGCAGGAGGAGCAGGATGAGCCCTGCGAGCCTCCCGAGGCGCTGTTTGTGTTGTGTGGCAGCAGTAATGGCCTGGAAATAGCTGCCAGCATGGCTGAAACCTCCTCAGCCACACTGCTGCGTGCTGAGCCGTGCTGGGGCACGCTAATTCCTTCTGAAAAGCCTTTTTCTAATGGCAAAATTGAATCTGTCAACAGGTAATTCCATAAACCCAGAGAGAAGCAATCCTGTGCAGGAATCAGCAAGTGCCTCACTGATGATGGTGTTTTTCTCTTCATTTCCTGCTACAGGAGATGGCAGATGTTTCAGTGTTGAAACAGAAATTAAAACTGTGACCTTGGACTTCCAAATGTTTCTGTGGGATGCACACAGGAGTCACCTGGGGCTGGGCACAGCCTGGGAATGGCTCAGGGAGGGAGGTGGGGACTGGGCAGTGATGTGCTGTGGGAATGCCTGGCAAGGTGTGGGGGTGACCTTGCCTGGATGTTACTGTGGCTCTGGGACCTAAAGGGGCTCCAGGAGAGCTGGAGAGGGACTGGGGACAAGGGATGGAGGGACAGGACACAGGGAATGGCCTTAAACTGAAGGATGATAGAATTAGGTGGGATATTGGGCAGGAATTGTTCCCTGGGAGGGTGGGCAGGCCCTGGCACAGGGTGCCCAGAGCAGCTGTGGCTGCCCCTGGATCCCTGGCAGTGTCCAAGGCCAGGTTGGACATTGGGGCTTGGAGCAGCCTGGGACAGTGGGAGGTGTCCCTGCCCATGGCAGGGGTGGCACTGGATGAGATTAAAGGTCCCTTCCAACCCAAACCATTCTATTATCTGTGATGTCCTCAGTTTCCCCCACAGAACAGCTGCCTGGTTTAGGGTGGTGTCAGGACAGTCTGGATTTAGGATCACTCGATCCCAGCTCTCCCTGAGGGGTGTCACAGCTTCTCACACTGAGGGAGCTTCAGCCAGGGGGGAGAGTGGGAGCATAAAGTGGAAATGGAACCAAAATGCCCTCTCTGGGCCAAGCCTTGTCACCAGAGTGTTAATCACACGTGTGCCAGCCTGAGTGGAAGAGCCCAAGCAGAAGGGCTTGGCCCAGGGAATGCTGTGTTGAGGGTGTGTTCCCAGAGGGACCCTGGATCACCACAGTCCCTGGGAACCACTGGGAACCACTGGGAGTGGGTTCCTGGTCACAGGTTTAGCCTCCTTGTGCTTCAGTGTCACCCCAGGGCCGTGTGTGGGGCCAGGCTGGCAGGAGTGTGACAATGCTGTGCCTGGGACAGCCAGCACGGCAGGGCCACCCCTCCTGTCACCACCCCTGTGCTGTGCCCATCACAGGAGACACAGACCCTTGGGAAGGAGGCTGCAAATTGTCCCCTGTGATCCCTAAGCCCTTGGCATGGAGTGGTTCAGCCTTTGCTTCATCCTGGCAATCAGCTTATCCCATTGCTCCTGTGATGCCTCAGGATTTTACCTTTTATATTTTCCATATATTTGTAATCCTGCAGTTTTTAGTGTATAACTCTGAGCTCCATACACAGTGTGAGCTGCTGCTTTCCCATTTTGGGCAGACACAACAATTCCTCTCCAGGCTGGCAATCAGGGACACCTCACTGCCTCAGGCCTGAGAGATGGAAACAAAAGTGAGTTTGGGGGGAGCAAACTTGGGGTAAATGACTTCATTACCTGGAGCTGTAATTGGAAGATTAACCCCCAATGTGCAAATGGATCAAACTTATAAAAGTGTGAAATTCTGTGACCCATTGTCCATTTTGGGTGTAGCCCCTGGGGGGCTTCATCTGCCCTAAATGTGCCTGAAGGCCCTTCAATAAATAGAACTGCTTTTTATTCCCTTGATATTGTCTGGCCTCTGTTTTTAGGTAGTCCCAAAAAGGCATCACTTTCCCTCCCCACTGAGTGCCTGCCAGCCCTCTCTCCCTCCCCAGCCATTCCCAAAATCTGCAATGTGTCCATGCTCTGGATGCTCCCTGGCTGTTCCCTGCTCTCTGCCACGCTGTTCCCGGCAGTTCCTGCTGCAGGGTTCATTCAGGGAGCCTGAATTCAGCCATTAGCTGATTAAGAGATGCAATTAAGCCCTCAGCAACCCAACTTCCTGAGCTGCCAGCAGCAATGCATTTTCCAGGAGCACTGAGGTTTTCCCACACAGCTCCTGTGGCTTTGCTGGTTTCTGTGGCTCCAGGATTTCTGTAGCTGTGGCTTTCCTGCCTCTGGAAGTGCAGGTTTGCCCAGTGCAGGGGTGAACAGAGCAGCTCACGTGGCAGCACCTCGGGAGCAGAGGGACAGGGGGTATCTCTTACTCCATGTGATGCTCTGCCCATGTGGGGGGAGCAGCTTCTCAGCTTACCAGGACAGTGTTAAAGGGAAATGGAAATGTCTGCATGTGGAGCTGCCCCTCCTGGTGCTAACCCCAGCATTTATAAATGTCATTCAGGGACTTACAGAGGGAATTTTCTCAATGCCAGTCTATTCTGACATGATCTGTGATTCCAGACACCTTGCTGCATTTCTCCTACTTGTATTTTTCCCAAGCTGGGCAATTTTTGAGAGGCACAGCCACAGTGGGGTGAAAAACTTAGAGCAGATGCCACCAGGCAGATTGGGAGGTAACAGCACTTCAGAAAAATTGAATGTTTTCCTAGTTTTCAAAGCACTCAGTAAAGTATTCTGTGGTCCAGAGCAAGGTTTCCCTGTGAAGGGAAAACCAAACTGCCCTTGGATGTGACAGCAGCTGCTCCTTTGGGTGGGTTCAGTGCCCAGCTCGTCTCTCCAGCCTGAAGCATGAAGGTCTCTGTAATTCCTTCATAACCCTTCAATGCTAAAATTGTATCCAGCACTTTCTGCCCTCTAAAGCAGGGAAAAGAAACCCAGGGAACATCAAGTTTTTCAGACAAGGATGCTGGTACAGGTAGTTGATGTCTTACAGTTCTCATTCCAGCTTTGCATCCATTTCTCTGAATCTAAAATTTGGAGCCTTAGTGGATTTGTCCCCTGCTGCTGATTTCTGTGCTTTTATCACCAAGATAGAAAATGGGTTTTCAATACCAGCCACTCTAAGATTGGCCTGAATTCCATCTGTGATGCCGTGTCCTCTAGAAAGATGGATTAATTACAGACTTGAAGCTGGGAATTATTTTTCCATCCAGGTAAATGTGCAAGATTTTGGTTTGACTGCAGCAAAGTTGTTTAAATATAAAAGCCCTTCACAAACAGCTTGTTTCTGGTTGTTTCTATCAGTGTGAAACACATTTTGGTTTTTCTCATTTGTTTTTATTCCTGCTGTCTGCTTTTCTCCAGAAGTGACTCAAAACTTGGGAGCAAAGCAAAAAAATAACCCTGGAGTTATTCATTTAGAAGTGTCATGCAGCGAGTGAACAAAGGCCATTTTAAATGGAGAGTCCTCGAGGGAGCTGAGCACAGGCTTGCTCATGCACTCCAAATTCCCACCTGCACATCCAAATATTGTCAGGCCCTGTGAGGAGGAGAGGGTGGATGAAGGCAGATGGAAGCTGGGTTTGCAAACCAGCATTTGGTGGGGAGAACATCTGCCCAGGTGCTGCCTGGCAGGTTGTGGGAAATATGAAATGTCTTCTGCAGTATGTGCTGGATCTATGGAAAGTTTGTCCTGGCATTGTTAATTTGTTGTTTGTTGTTAATTGGAGATAATCAGGCTCGTGGCTGGGGGGAGGAGCCCCTGTGGGGTTTGTCCTGTGGGGAGTGCCTGGAGTGGCCCTGCACAGGGAAGGACAGAGGGCTGGAGCTGGGCTCGTGCCCAGTCTGGGACCATGGCTCTGTTTGCACAGGCACCGATGCCAGAGGGGGAATTCACAGCCAGTGCTGCTGGCACCGCCCCACAGGTGCTCAGGGGGTTTTGGGGGGTGCTCTCAGCTCAGTCTCTACCCCAGGGATGCACCTGTAAAAGGAGAGAGTGGAAAACTGCTGTGGATCCGCTGATTTGTGGCTGAAAATCCACCCACATGTGCTGCTCCTCATGAAGCTGAGCCTCTCAGCCTCCAGGGCTTTTCCTCCTGGTGCTCCCACTGCCTCCTCCATCCCACAAGAGCTGCTGTCCAGCCCAGGGACTTGGCAGGGGTGTGGCTCTGGGGCTGTGTCCTCACCTCTGTTTTGGGCAGCACTTGGACACCACATAAATGTCTCTTGCTATTCCTTTGCAGGTGAATCTGGTCCTGAATGAAGGGAAATCCCTGGGCCTCATGATCCGAGGAGGGGCAGAATATTCCCTGGGCATCTACATCACGGGTGTGGACAAGGGCTCCGAGGCAGAGAGCACTGGCCTGAAGGTGAGAGTGACATGGTGGGAGGTGACACAGGAACATGTCCAGGTGGGTTTGGGATGTCTCCAGAGAGGGACACTCCACACCATCCCTGGGCAGCTGTTCCAGAGCTCTGCTACCTTTCATGGAAAGAATTTCTGCCTCGTGTTGAAATGGAACTTCTTGTGTTTAGCACTGCAGGCTCCTGTTTCCCTTTGTGTCAGAGTAAAAGTGCTGCACTTGAAGGTTTGGATCAATCCAAGTTTAAATCTCTCTCAGATCCTAAGCAGAGAAATGGACCCTGGGCCATGAGGGGATCCCTGGAGCATGGGGCAGGGAGCTGTAGGAGCATCCTAGAGATGGCAGAGTGCTTTTCAGGCTGCAGAAATGCTGCTGGAAGCTCCC
Organism: Rhabdornis inornatus; assembly: GCA_013397075.1. NCBI lineage: Eukaryota > Metazoa > Chordata > Aves > Passeriformes > Rhabdornithidae > Rhabdornis > Rhabdornis inornatus. Next base: position 108,668 of record VWZS01001396.1, read on the forward strand.
TGCAGAACCCCAGAGTGCAGGATGCTCCTCTGGGCTGGCACCTCTGCCCACAGCCCTGGCTGGGTCCCAGCTGTGTCCCAGGGATGTTGGTGGCTTCATCAGTGAGAGGGGCAGTGCTCTGGGGCACAGGATCTCCAGGCAGGGACAGGAAGAGGCACAGGACAATTTGTTTGTGTTTGGTAGAGCTGGAAGGGGAGGGACTGGCTGGAGCTGCCATGGTGACCTTGCTGATGCCAGTGTGTTTGTTCCCTGTGCCAGGGTCAGGATCCATCCCCTAAACACCAGAAGCCTGAAAGTTTAAATACAGGATAACAAAGAACAAGCTGCATGTTGGATCCCAGGGGTTTTTGAGCTTTCTGTGCTTTCTGGCACTGACCCCCTGGAGAACACTGCTTTTGACCTGAGGCCTTGGAGAAGGCTCCAAATTTGAGTGATGGAGTTAAAGTCATGCATGTGTAGTTAAATAGAAGTGTGTGGGTTCACATAGTGAAGAGTTTTAAATTTGAGGTTTTTATAATACAGTAATAGGTATGGGACAAAATGGAAGATTTTGAGTGTTGTATCTTTCTGTCTTCTTCTTCCTTCTCCATGGTTTCAGGCAGTAATTTCTGGTTGCACAGTTAGTGCTGCACTGAGGGTCACAGGAGTTTGGTTACTGGGTCAAAAGTATAAATAGTATAGGTGTTAATTCTCTATTGGACTGTTTAGCTTTAAGAGACCTTGTAACTACCTGAATTCACCTCCATTTTGCTGGCTTTTAGCTGGTAGCTAGAAGTGTTGCAGCACTCTCTGTACTTTAGATAAGATTTAATAAACAACCAAGCCCGAACACGAAAAAATTCATCTCCTTCGTATTTTTAATCCTAAGTAAAAGGATTACTCCTTTTTTACTTTTTTGTTTTACTCTGAGTAAAAACAAAAGAAACTACAAACAAACCACTAATTAAGTGGTACAAATACCACATTTACAGCTGCATTGTTTTCCTTGGTGTTTTTTTCTGTTCGATTCTGTGCTGCTCCAAATCCCTGGTGTTGCTGCACAGGGAAAATCCCTGCTTTCCTTTGTTTTGCATCCCCCTGGCAGCGAGCTCAGCAGAGGAGGTGTCACAGGGCCAGTCCCAGCAGCAGAACTCCTGGCTAAATCCCTCCATCCTCATCCCATACCTGCTTGGAATGCCAGGAAATAACCACACTCAGCACCCAGGGCAGTGCCACTTCCCTGTCCCTGTCCCCCCGGGTCCTGCCACTGTTGTTTGCACAACTGAGCCTCTGCTTGTTGATTCTGGAGATCTCCCCCCTCACTGCTCTGCTCTCCAGGCAGTGATTTGTGTGTCCAGCAGGCTCGTGCTGTGCTCAGTGTCAGGCTTGGTGTGATTTGAGATCCTCACAGGCACTTCCCACCCTGATTTGTGTATGCTAGGGCTTGTAAATTCAGTGCTGCCTGGAGGTTTGGAGATAAAAAAGGTCTTTTATGCCCTGCTGTTAGACATGGTCGGGTGTAGATTGCTGCTCCAGGTGGTGGTGGAAGGGATGTGATGCCACAAGAAAGCAAGAACTGGTGGATAAATGTGATTTCCAGGTAATTTGTTGCTCTCTAAAATGGAAATATTGTGGGTTTGCTCAATGTGGGCTCAACACAGCCTGGCTGAGTTGATGGGGAGGTTCCTGCTGCTTCCCAGGAGTGCATCCTTCTGTGGGGTTTGCTGCTTTCACTGGGTTTGTTACCAGAATTGAGCTGGTTCTGAGGTCATGTTTAGATGAGATACAAGGCAGAAATTCCTCCCTGGGAGGGTGGGCGGGCCCTGGCACAGGGTGCCCGGAGCAGCTGTGGCTGCCCCTGGATCCCTGGCAGCGTCCAAGGCCAGGTTGGACATTGGGGCTTGGAGCAGCCTGGGACAGTGGGAGGTGTCCCTGCCATGGCAGGGGTGGCACTGGATGGGATTTAAGGTCCCTTTTAACCCAAACCAATCTGAAATTTTGCCAGACATTTCATTTTCACCTCTTCGTATCTATGGCACCAAATCAGAATTTTAGACTCTTTTAATAGCAACTAAAATAAATAATTTATGTTTTACACTTCCCTTAAATTTTGATCGAAAGGCAAACAAAAGGTATTGAAAGCCAGGCAAAACCAAGGAAGTTTCTCTGAGGCCCAGGAACTTTTGCCAGCTCCAGAAACAGGGACCAAGGTCCTGAGATGAGGGTCCCAGAGGAGCTCCAGCCCTGCTGCTGCTGGTTCAGCTGCTGCTGCTCTGCTCCCTCAGCAGGCAGAATTCCAGCAGGAACCAGGCTGGATCTCTGCAGTCAGTCAATAACTAAATATTCATAGTCTTGGCCTTGGCCTTCTTGATGTTTATTCATTCATGAAACTTCTGACAATGTGTTCTTCGGGCGTGTTTTAAAATCTGCTGCCTCCGAGGAAGTTGTGAGAGTGGAGAAGTGGGGGTTGGCAGAGGGCTGCAGAGGAGGGAGGTGAGTCAGCCTGGTTTGCTTTCAGCTTCTGTCCTTCCTGCCTCCTTCATCACGTTCCCAGCGGTGCCCGGCACGAGCTGAGCTCCTGATGCTGTTCCTGCCTCTCCTGGCCCTGATTTCTTCCTTGCTCATTTTTCCTGGTGCTGTATTTTGTCAGGACTAGAGTTCTTTTTCCTCCTTAAGCCGTTTTTGTTTTCTCTCCTTGACCTTTAAAGCAGAAATAGCAGATTCCAGGGAGCTTGCTTTGAGCAAACAACTCAATATTGAGTTCCCAGAACGAGGGCTGGGGTGAAAAGGGCTGCCACCAGCCATATTTATCCAGATATGAGAGGAGAGGGAAAGGGAGACTGTAAATAGGAAGAGCTGAATGATTTTACGTCAGCAGTGGCTGTCATAGAACAAAGAGTAATTTAAGCTGAAAAAGATCTCTAAGATCGTTGTGTCCAACCATTCCTCCAACACTGACCCATGTCCCCAAGTGCCACATCCACATCTGTAGGGTTTTAAATCCCTCCAGCAGTGGTGAGCTGCTCTTCCATGGGCAGCCTCTTCCAGAGCTTGAAAACTCTTTCCATGCAGAAATTCCTGCTGGTGTCCACCCTGCCCTCCCCTGGCCCAGCCTGAGGCCGTTCCCTCTCCTCCTGTCCCTGTTCCCTGGGAGCAGATCCCAAATCCCCCCGGCTGTCCCCTCCTGTCAGGGAGCTGTGCAGAGCCACAAGGTCCCCCCTGAGCCTCCTTTTCTCCAGGCTGAGCCCCTTCCCAGCTCCCTCAGCCTCTCCTGGGGCTCCAGCCCCTTCCCCAGCTCTGTTCCCTTCCCTGGACACAGGGAATTTGGTGCCATCTGTGAACTCCCTGGGGGTGCCCTCGAGCCCCTCATCCCAAAGCCACCCCTTGAAAGCTTTGAGGTCTGGACACAGACAAATATCCTGGAAAAGAGAAGATGAAGTAAAAGCCCTCAGAGTTTGGGAATGAGCTGCAAAGCGAGAAAGTCACTCAGGGAGTTGGTGGTTGTGGTGCCCAAGATGTTTCTCCTGGTCCTTCCAATGGTATCATCTTGATGGGGACAGAAATCTCCTTTCCTGGGGGGCCACCAAAGACCTCCCCCCATCAGTGCCATAACCACAGCCACCCCAGAGAGCCCTTCCCCTCCCTGGGCTTTCCTCTCCCCTCTGTGTCTGAGCTGTTCCTGCTCTTTGGGCTGCAGTGTTTGGGCAAAGGACCCAATTTCAGACAGCTGTGGCCCCCTCACTCCCTCTCCTGCTCCCACATCTGTCCTGGATCCTTCCCAGGCTCTGCTGGACATGGATCATCTGCCCTGAGCCCTTTCCCTCCTGGAGAAGCTGAGCACTCCCTTATTTACTGCAAGCCTTAATTTGGTCAGTTCCAAATTGATCCATACATTTTCCTGCCCATATCTTTAATTTCCTAAGGGCTTTTGGTAATTATTTTTGCTGGAGAGAGGCTCCTTCTACTTTAGTGGTATCTCCAGTGTCATTTAGCCTCTCTGATGGCACTTTAGTGGCATTAAACAGGACTGGTGCCAGTGCCAACCCGTTTGGCATCCCCTTGGCATATCCCCAGCTCAGTTTGGTGTCATTTAACCTTAACTCGCATTTAAAATCTCTCGCCTATTTTTCTGTCTGTGTGATTGAATTTCTTCCAGAGCCAATTCTGATTATTTTTAAGAGACTTTATGTGCTCAGAACCCTTGTCTGAAGCCCATTAAGTTTCTCTTGATTGTACCTCGCCTTGCCCACTGTCTCCAGAAGGAGAAGGAGCCAGGGCTGTCATCAAGGTGTTATTTCCCAGCTCTCTTCTTGTCATGGTCTGTCACCTTCTGTGTGTCATGTTCAGCCCCTGCATTTCAGGCTACAGTTTTCCCTAGGAAGTGAGAGTAATCCTCATTTTCAGAGGTGTTCAAGCATTCAGCACATCCTGGGTATCCACCCACCATTAGCTGAGCACAACTGAAAAGTAGTTCCTGAAATATCCAGGGCAATAATTTTCCTGTGTTTTATTATAACTTTTTTTTTTTAATGTCTTATTATTACTTCTTTTATTCTGTGCCAGTTTGGAGCTGTGAACACAGCAAATCATTTCTCAGGGTCAGCTTTTGTTTTAGTAGATGCTTCTTTTGTATGTCTGCATTTTTTTTGTTGTTGTTACTTTCCCACTTGTCCTTGACTTTGGGGGGATAAATATAATTATTATCTATGTTAATTAGCAAAAAATCCAGAGCCCCTCTGGTCTCCCTGATGTCATGAGAGCGTACCAGGCTCCTCTTGGTTCACTCTTAAAAGGAGAATTTAAAGAAAGATTATTAAACCTGTGCAACTGTTCTGAACCAAAAAATAATGAAAATTTAATCCCTGGTATGGAAAACCGTTACAGATTCATAATTGCAATAATCAAATTTGGATTTTTATTGTTTTGGTGCTGCAGTGGACTTTGTGCTCCTTGTCTGAGCAGCAGGGGACTGCCTGATGGATCAGAAATACCTGGGAGATATTTGTGCACCTGAGTGGGTGTTTCTCTTGGCACTTTAGTCCTGGCATAATTCCCCTCCCTTGTTACATTGGTAGTCAGCAAGTTTCTGACAGTGGATTTAAAGCTGACAGATCAAAGGGAACCTGAGATATTTGTGGAGCCCCACGGTTGGGAACGTGGTCATTTGTGTCATTTGCCTTCCCCTGGGATCCCTCTCTTCACAATTCTGGGATATTTTAGGTCACTTCCAACACAAACCATTGAACTTTTTGGTGAAGAATGAGGCAAATCCATCAGGGTCCCTGGATGGAGCTGAACAGGGAGCTGAGCTCTGCTGCATCTGGACTCAATGATCTTTTCCAGCCCAAATGATTCCATCTTGCTCCAGGCCCTTTTTCCTTCCATCCTCCCTGAGCCTCCTCTGTCCTTTGAGCAGAGGGAAGGGCAAACAGGAGCCCTGCTCTGGCTTCTCATTATTGCCAGCATTATTTTGTACAGCTCCATCCAGCCCCCCACATGATCTCCTCTCTAAATTTAACAGGCCTAATCTCTTCCATCTGTCCTTCCACAGGCACCTTCATCTGCCACTGATCATTTTTGTTTCAATTCTCTGGAACTTTTTTCTCTCTGTGTGTCCGTGCTGGCCAGGCAGAGAGGAAAATCCATTCTGTGTTTTGGTAGAGCTGAGATGGGGCTATGGTTCAGCAAAGATAGGAAAGGGCAGTTTCAAAAATGTGGTTTATCAGGAACAGGGTGAATTTATCAGGAATTTATCAGGGTTTATCAAGAATATGGGAGTGAGGGGAGCAGCCCTGGATGTCCTGGAAGCACAGAGGAAGAGGAGCAGGGATGAAGGAAGGGTAAAACACCAGGTGGGTGCTGTGTCTTAAACAAGAGGCTGTCAGGGAAGCTCCTGGTTCCAGCCAAGGCCTTGCCCACAGAATGAAATAT
>VWZS01001396.1:114600-127251 GCA_013397075.1 Rhabdornis inornatus
GGAGAGGAGAGGAGAGGAGAGGAGGAATGCAGCTGTTCCAGATGCTGCAGTTCACAGGGATTTGGAGGCTGTGGTCAGACCCTCCCTGCTGCATGCAGAGATCTGAGTTTTGGGGCTTCCACAGATGGTTCCTGGTGTCCCAGAGCAGCAGCAGGGGACGGGGCTGGGGGCCTTTGATGTTCTTTGGGGTTGGTGTGGTTGATGGGGGAGGCTGGGCAGATCAGTCTGATCCTGAACAGCCCCTCCAGGCTCCGCAGACTGGTCCTCCCTCACTGCCAGCCTGAGGGATTGGTCTCCATCCAACAGCATTTTCCCTGATTCCTCCAACTGCTGTGTCCCTCATTTGGAGCTGGGTTAGACTGGGCAGCACCTCCCTGCTGGGACAGGAAAGTGTGATTCCCAACAGGAAAGCTCCAAGGACTTGCCAGGCTCAGTCCACCCTGATTCCACAGGTGGGAGACCAGATCCTGGAGGTGAACGGGCGGAGCTTCCTGAGCATCCCCCACGACGAGGCCGTGAAGCTGCTCAAGTCCTCGCGCCACCTCATCATGACAGTGAAGGACATCGGGCGCCTGCCCCACGCCCGCACCACCGTGGACGAGACCCGCTGGATCAGCAGCTCCCAGCTCGGGGAGACCCTGCTCAGCTCAGCAGGGTACGTCCCCACGGAGATTTTTGGGGGGTTCTGTCAGCTCAGAGCCCCTGGGAGGGTGGGGACTGTCCATGGAGAGCCCCGTTCTGGGGTCTGGCTCCTGGATCAGGGAAGCATCTCTGGCCTGTAGGGTGAGCAGGTGTGGACAGTGGTGTGCTGTCCCTTCCCCTTCTCCCCTGGCAGAAGATCAGGTCACCATCTCCACTGCTGGTCTGGCAGCAGCTCAGGTGTGCCCTTGGGACCTTTAGAAATGGGTAGAGGATGATGATGTTCTCATTTACAGACAAAACCAGAACAAATTTCCCCCACTTATGCTCCAGAAGCAGAAGTAAAGCCTTCAGATAATTCACCTGGGAAAAGGGAGTATTGTGTGAAAAATTCTGGGTTGGAAGGTCAGCCAGGAGTACTGCAACCCCTCTTTGTCACATCAACATTTTGGCCACCACCATTCCTGCCAGAAAGCCTCACAGACAGAGGATTTTTGCTCTCCAGAGAGGAGAGAAGGTGCCAGGTGCTGTGCCAGGTGCCAAGTGACAGGTACTCGATGCTAACTGACCTTCTCCCTCCTCACAGGGCAGTGGGTGACCATGCCATGGACGTGGCAGCCAGGGTAAGACATTCCTGATGCCTTGTGAAAATATCACTGCTATTGTGTTTTATTTTCTGTGAGAGGGAGGGGGAGGGGGAGGGACCTGTGCTCCTGGTTATTGCAGGGATGCTGGTTTGGGATTTTAATGGGCCGTGTTGGCAGCTGTGTTCTACAGAGTGACACTGGTGTCCCTACTCCTGTGCCACTTCTAAGCACATCTGGTGCCCTCCAGCCTTAATGGGCAAGGGGTAGTGATCATCCATGGGCAAGGACCGTGATGATTCCATGATTCCTTCCTCATGGTGGCTGTCTCTGGGCCCTGACAGCTGCAGGGATGTGTCCCAGCCCGAGGCAGAGCTGAGCCAGCCCTCACCAGGCACAGGGACTCACCCCTGCAGCTCTGTGCCAGCATCTTCTCCCCACAGCTCCTTGCAAAGCACATTGCTTTAAAATGGAAATTAAGCAAGGAGGTTTCACAGGTGGCTCTCACTGATAACAGCTTTGTACTCTTTGCTGGCAAAACATGTTCCCCAGCTTCAACTCCTCTCTGTCTCTGGGATAGTCAGGGTCTTGTCTGGCTCCGTATCCCTGTGCCAACTCTGCCTGGGAGGAAACTCTAAGGACCTCCCCTCAGAAATTCCTCTCAAAGGGAAAAAGTCTTTCATCTGCAGCCAGGCTTGTCTCTCCCTGGGGCTCCTTTGGTTGCCAGTGGCTCTTTCTTCAGAAGGGTCTGCTTCAAGCTGGCAGTGGGGGCAAATGTGCCTTTTCCACAGGATGGGGAGCTGACCTGTCTCCTATGGCCCCAGTTCTGCCAGGGAGGAACAAAGCCTGGGATTAAATCACTGCCTGGCTGGGGGACAGGATCTCCACTTGCTGAAAAGGGGTGGGAAACTCAACTGGTGCTGCATGAACTCAGAGAATCAGAGTATCACAGAATACTCTGAGCTGGAAGGGACTGAAGGGATCCCCCAGTGCAGCCCCTGTCCCTGCCCAGACCCCCCAACAATCCCAGCCTGTCCATCCCTGGCAGCGCTGTCCAAACGCTCCTGGAGCTCTGGCAGCCTCGGGGCCGTGCCCATTCCCTGGGGAGCCTGGGCAGTGCCCAGCACCCTCTGGGGGAAGAACCTTGCCCTGATCTCCAGCCTGAGCCTGACACAGCTCCAGCCAAACCCTGACATAGCTGCAGCAACTCCCTGGATCCTGTCCCTGTCACAGAGAGCAAAGCTCAGCTCTTCTGATCATGGCTCTGGAGTTACCCAAACAAGTGGTGATATTGAAAGGGTGATGAATTCCTGGGGGTGCCTTCCTCCTGTCATTCCCCAAATCCTCCTTCCAGTGTGATTCCCAGCTCCCCCCAGGCAGGGTCTGGCACACAGGCAGAGAGGGCTGGTGGGCAGAGCCCAGAGCAGGGGCTCTCCTTGGTCCAGCCTGCACAGCCTGGCTGTCTCAGCAGAGCACTGCCCTCCTTCCCAGTGTCCCAAGCGTGTCCCCTGTCCCCTGCAGCCCGTGTTCTACCGGGGGCTGGCGGGCTCACAGGTGACCCTGAGCACCATGGTGAACCAGACCCGGGTCATGCTGGAGGAGCAGGCACGGCACCTGCTCAATGAACAGGAGAGGGCCACCATGGGCTACTACCTGGACGAGTACAAGGAGGGCAACATCTCCGTGGATGCTCTGGTCATGGCCCTGTTCGAGCTGCTCAACACACACGCCAAGGTGAGGCCCTCACCAGGACAGGGATGGCTTCTTGAGGCTGGTGGGCTGAGCTGAGTGTGCCACGGTGTGGACATTGTCACAGAGTGGCCCGGTGCCTCCAAGGTGATCTGCTCAGGGAAAGGGGGAGGGTATGGGAGACAAATCCACCTTATCATGGGACCANAGAAGGGTCTGCTTCAAGCTGGCAGTGGGGGCAAATGTGCCTTTTCCACAGGATGGGGAGCTGACCTGTCTCCTATGGCCCCAGTTCTGCCAGGGAGGAACAAAGCCTGGGATTAAATCACTGCCTGGCTGGGGGACAGGATCTCCACTTGCTGAAAAGGGGTGGGAAACTCAACTGGTGCTGCATGAACTCAGAGAATCAGAGTATCACAGAATACTCTGAGCTGGAAGGGACTGAAGGGATCCCCCAGTGCAGCCCCTGTCCCTGCCCAGACCCCCCAACAATCCCAGCCTGTCCATCCCTGGCAGCGCTGTCCAAACGCTCCTGGAGCTCTGGCAGCCTCGGGGCCGTGCCCATTCCCTGGGGAGCCTGGGCAGTGCCCAGCACCCTCTGGGGGAAGAACCTTGCCCTGATCTCCAGCCTGAGCCTGACACAGCTCCAGCCAAACCCTGACATAGCTGCAGCAACTCCCTGGATCCTGTCCCTGTCACAGAGAGCAAAGCTCAGCTCTTCTGATCATGGCTCTGGAGTTACCCAAACAAGTGGTGATATTGAAAGGGTGATGAATTCCTGGGGGTGCCTTCCTCCTGTCATTCCCCAAATCCTCCTTCCAGTGTGATTCCCAGCTCCCCCCAGGCAGGGTCTGGCACACAGGCAGAGAGGGCTGGTGGGCAGAGCCCAGAGCAGGGGCTCTCCTTGGTCCAGCCTGCACAGCCTGGCTGTCTCAGCAGAGCACTGCCCTCCTTCCCAGTGTCCCAAGCGTGTCCCCTGTCCCCTGCAGCCCGTGTTCTACCGGGGGCTGGCGGGCTCACAGGTGACCCTGAGCACCATGGTGAACCAGACCCGGGTCATGCTGGAGGAGCAGGCACGGCACCTGCTCAATGAACAGGAGAGGGCCACCATGGGCTACTACCTGGACGAGTACAAGGAGGGCAACATCTCCGTGGATGCTCTGGTCATGGCCCTGTTCGAGCTGCTCAACACACACGCCAAGGTGAGGCCCTCACCAGGACAGGGATGGCTTCTTGAGGCTGGTGGGCTGAGCTGAGTGTGCCACGGTGTGGACATTGTCACAGAGTGGCCCGGTGCCTCCAAGGTGATCTGCTCAGGGAAAGGGGGAGGGTATGGGAGACAAATCCACCTTATCATGGGACCAGCACAGAATTCCACCCTGGTTTGTGTTGGAAGGGATCTTAAAAGGATTCCACTATCCTGCCATGGGCAGGGACACCTTCCACTGTCCCAGGCTGCTCCAAGCCCCAGTGTCCAACCTGGCCTTGGGCACTGCCAGGGATCCAGGGGCAGCCACAGCTGCTCTGGGCACCCCGTGCCAGGGCCTTTCTGGGGGATGCAGGCAGGTGTTCAGTGGCAGAGGAGCTTCTGGTAATGTTCAGGATGAAATCTCCTCCATCACCTGCCGGTACATCCATCCAGAGGTTACTACCATGGTGGGAGGGAGGTCTCCAGCTTGCCAGGAATGTGCCTGTGCTCCAACCTGTCTCTGCCTGTGTGTGCCTGGCCAGTTCTCGCTGCTCTCCGAGGTGCGGGGGGTGATCTCCCCACAAGACCTCGACCGCTTCGACAACCTGGTGCTGAAGAGGGAGATCGAGTCCATGAAGGCCCGGCAGCCCGCGGGGCCCAGCACCGACTCCTGCTCCATGATGTCCTACAGCGACACCGTCTCGTCCTCCAGCAGCCACTTCACTGCCACCACCGTCAGCTCGGCCCGGGTACGTCCCTCCTGCCTGACCCCCTTCCTCCCAGCACCTCCTCCTGGCAATCCTACAGCAAGCTGCTTTCCCTGGAGTGCTGTACAGTCATTTCACCCCACAGGGAGCCCTGGGTTCCCCTATGGATTCCCCCATGGATTCCCCCATGGATTCCCTTATGGATTCCCCCATGGATTCCCCCAAAGCTGTTATTTTTCCGTGCAGTCTGGGTGATTTGCAGGTGATGCCATGAGGTGTTGGGTATCTCTGTGCCCCTGACACTGAGGTTCTGCTGTCCCCCGCTCGAGGGCTGCGTGTCCCTTCATCCCAGTGAGGGACAGAGCCTGCCTTGCTTCCAGAAATCCACTGGAGCTCCACTGGATTTCCTCTTGCTTCCAGAAATCCACTGGAGCTGCATCCACGCAGAAATCCCAGCAATGCCCCGCTGCCCTGCCACGCCTGCTGCTGTTCCCCAGCTCTTAAACCATCTCCCTAAGCATGCTGGCTGCCTGCTCCCCATGCCAGAGGGAGCCCCAGTGGCCAGGCAGCTGCATCCATTGCCAGCCCACTGTGCAGCACTCAGCAGCAGCAGCAGCACTCCCACGTCTCTGCCAGACCCTGTCGCACGCACTGTCTAATTAAGTTACTGTAATCACCTCAGACTGTGCAGGCACACAGCCCCCAAATTAATTTCCTCGCCATAAAATGCCTTTCATCATAAATGCATTAGTAACCTTGGAAATTAAACCCTTCATGGAAAGGAGGAGGAACAATGGGCTCTGTGCTGGTTCCTCAGCAAGGAAAGCAGCCCACGGTGGTGGGATGGGGCTGTGGAGGGTCCATCCAGCACAGCCCGTGGGGGAGAGGGGAGGGGGCTTTCCTGGGGCTCTGCCTGCTTGTGAGAGACCTCGGAGAGTGTCAGAGCATCAGAGCTGTGCTTTTGTCCTGTCAAATCCACAAGTGCAGCTGCTCAGGTCAGGAGGGATTTCAGTGCGATCTTTTCTGGATCTGCATAAACAAAGTGAGTTTTGCTCTGCTCTCCAAGGAGCTGCTGGGAAAATTTTTCTGAGGACTGGCACAGGTGTGCCAGCATGGTGTGCTGAGCTCACACCCTGCTCTCATGCTGTGCCCATGCCTGGGGCTGTGCCACGTGCTCCAGGTGTGCCTCCTGCTCCACAACACGTGCCAGACGTGGCTGCCTGGGCCAGTGTGTGAGCAGTGGCCCAGCCCCACCTGGCACACGAGCCCAGAGCTCAGGGAGGGACACCAGGATGCTGCTGTGGCACAGAGAAGGGAGTGGGCAGCACTGCTTTAACAGCTTCCTTCAGGAGCATGTGTCCCCCAGTGCCACTGCAGGGCCCCCCTGGCTGTGTGGCACTTCTCCCCATGGGTGACAGGACTGCCTGATGATGGGAATGCTGCCACTGGAGATGGCTGTGCCCACTCTTGCTGGAACAGCTGCCAAGAGCACCAGCTCATGGTGGATGAGTGCTTGGGTAGCAGGAGAGAGATGTGGGGCAGTGCAAGTGTGTTTTGGGCTTTTTCTGGGCTTTTTGCACTACTAATTAGTGGCTTGTTATCAGTCTCATCTGTTTTTGTTTTGGATCTAGGATTATTAGAAAGGCTAACGAGCCAGTATCTCGTGTTTGGTCTTGGAAGTTTATTATATTTTATCAAAATTTACAGAAAGCATAGTGGCACTTCTAGCTCTTTGCTAGAAGCAGGAAAAATGGCTCCAAGCTGAGCTTGTTTCAAGGCTTTTTAAAGCTAAACAGACTAATAAAAGTTTAACACTTATATTATTTATACTTTAGACCTAATAATAGGTTCCCATGACTTTTAGAGTAACTTTAGACTGACCAATCCAGAGGTTACTACTTAAGTTCTGTGAAGAAGCAGGAAGAGAAGAAGATGAACAAGAAGAAAGACACTACTCAAAATTTTCTATCTTGTCTCTTAACTACTACTGTACATAAAAACCTCAAATTTAAAACTTATCATCCAGTGAAAATACACATATCTAACCTACTACACATTTATGATCTTTAACTTATTATTTATATTTACAAATCTTCTCCAAGGTTTCAGATTTAGTGCAGTGTTTTCCAGGGTGTCTGTGCCTGGAAGCACAGAAAACCTTAAAACTTCAGATTCTTGAGATCCAGCAAGGCAGGGCTCCCCAAGTGTTCCCTCTGCCCTCAGCCCCTGCTGCTGTTCCCTCCCCAGCCCCCCTCGCAGGAGGGGCTCACTCCAGCCCTCCCAGCCAGCCCTGCATGCAGCTGCACGTGGATTCTGCAGGGTTTGGGGGACGAGGGCAGTGCTGTGCTGGGATTTCTCAGCTCACTCGTTCGTTCTGCACCTTCCCTGATGTTTTATTTTCATTTTTGTGTTTGTTTTCCTCTGCTCTCCCCCTGGCACATCCCAGGAGCGGCTCCTGTGGCTCATAGACCTGATGGAGGTAGGGGCTGCAGTGGCTGGGTCGGTGTGTGTGGGCAGGGGAGGAAAGGGCTGCCCAGGGGTGCTGCAGTTCCTGCACGGGCACGGCCACCTCGTGTCACCCATCTCTGCTGTTCCTCTGTCTCTGCACAAAGAGCTGCTTCCCGCAGTCCTTGGTGCTGCAGTGCACACAAGGCTCAGCTTGAACCACACCCAGCTGATACCTGAGTGCCACGGACACCTCGGGGATGGGGTTTTGGAGGGACCTGGCAGAGCCCACACTGCCCTCCCTGCCCTGCCTGCTGCTGTGCTGTGTGCCTGTGTGGGCACCCTGGCTAAACACCAGTAGAAAATCACAGAGCACAGAATGGTTTGGGTTGAAGGGACCTTTAAAGCCCATCTAATTCAACTGCCCTGCCGTGAGCAGGGACATTCAACCAGACCAAGGTGCTCAGAGCCCTGTCCATCCTGGCCTTGGATGTTTCCAGGGATCCAGGGGAAGCCACAGCTTCTCTGGGCACTCTGTGCCAGAGCCTCCCCACCCTTGTTATAAAACACCTTCTGTCTAATCTAAACGGACTCTCTTTAAGTTTAAAACCATTCCCCTTCATGTTATCACAACAAGCCCTGTTAAAAAATCCACCCCCATCTTTTGTACAGCCCTCTCCAATAGTGAAATGCCCCAACAAGGTCTCTGCAGAGCCTCCTCTTGTCCAGCCCCAGCCCTCTCAGCAGGCTGCTCACATCCCAGCACACATCCTTAGCATGGGGGAGAATTTTCCTCGTGGGCCTTGAGTGTGCGACACGGCGTGCTGCAGTTCAGTGCACTTGCACCATGTGTGAGAAATCCTCAGCCAGGCTGTGGAGGGGCTGGGCATGGATGTGGGAGAGCCCCAGGAACCCCTGGGCATCCCGGGGCTCCTGGCTGGGAGCAGGCTGAGGGAAGCTCCAGGGTTTGGAGCTCATTCCCTGCTCCTCAGCCAGGAGGAATTCCCAGGGAGCAAAGGGTGGGGCTGAGAGCTGGAATGGCTCTTATCCAGCAGAGGATGCTGTAGCATTCCCAGATGGAGTTATCCCAGGCACCCCAGACCGTGGGACACGGATCTTTTTGGCTTTGTGACCAAACACTGTGACACCAGACCTGTCCCACGGCTTCGTGAGGGAACTGCCACCAAAAACAAGCAGGGTGAGGCTGGGCAGGTCCTGCCACGGATAAGTGATTCCATGAAGGAATGCATGAGGGATGCTTGGGAATGAGACAATGCTGTGTTGGACAGCCAGCCACAGGTGCTCAGCCACTGTCTGAGTGTCACCAGCACCACCTGGAAATCCTGGGACTGCAGATGAGTCCTGCAGGGCAGAGATCAGCTGCAGACTGCAATAATCAGGTGCAGCATCTGGCCAGAGCAGTGAGAATTCCTGATTTTTCTGGCATTCTCTTTGTCCCTACTTCCTGCCCAGCCCTCAGTGTTGGGATGAAGGAATTGATATCCCTGTGGGTTTTGTTTTTCCTCTCCACCACCTCCTAGCAAAGCTGCTGCCATCCAGAGGTGCCTTCTCCTCCCAGGGGTGCTTCCAGACATGCTGGCTTGCTCCCAGCTCCCTGGGATATCCCACGTGGAGGATTCCCACGTGCTGGGAATGATCCTCTGAGAGGATGAGAGTGAAAGCACTGCATGGAGGTCATTATGCATTTAGAGCCCCTGAACTCTGGAGCAGAGGCTTGTGGCTCCTCCATCCCTGTGGCTGCATTCCAGAGTGGGAGCTGGAATGGAAGAGGGGAGGTGTAACAGGATGGTGGTTTGCACCATTTAATTAGTGGCTTGTCTGAAGTTTCTTCTGTCTTCACTCAGAGCCAGGATTAAAAAACACAAGTTTTCTCATGTTCAGGCTTGGTTTTTTATTAAATCTTATCTAAAGTACGGAGAATTCAGCAACAGTTTTAGCTACCAGGTAAAAGCCAGCAAAATGGAGGTGAATCCAGCTAGCTACAAGGTCTCTTAAAGCTAAACAGTCCAATGGAGAACTAACACCTATATTATTTATACTTTTGACCCAGTAACCAAACTCCTGTGACCCTCAGTGCATCACTAACTGTCCAACCAAAAACTACTACCTGAAACCATGAAGAAGGAAGATAAACTCCAAAAGGAGACACCACCCAAAATCTTCCATTTTGTCCTTTAGCTATTACTAGATTATAAAAACCTCAAATTTAAAACCCTTCACCATGTGAAATCTCACGCTTCTATTTAACTACACACCCGTGATTTTAACTCCATCACTCAAATTTGGAGCCTTCTCCAAGGCCTCAGGTCAAAAGCAGTGTTCTCCTGGGGGTCAGTGCCAGAAAACACAGAAAGCTCAAAAAAACCCCAGGTTTCTGGGATCCAACAGGGAGGGAAGCCAGACTTATTCCCAGGCTGGTGCAGTTGTTCTAAATTGAAACCCTGCAGGACTCAGGCTGAGTAGCTCAGCAAAGCTCTCGTTAGCAGTAACTGGAAATTAGGGGACTGATTTGGAGCTGAGAGGTTAATTAAAGGTTGGGCTGTGTTCCCTGGGGAGGTGGCAGTTTCTCCACTCTTTAATCTGCAAATTAAAACTGTCTTCCTGTCTGAAAGATGCTCTGCGGCTCCATCACTCCTGCTGGGGACTCTTTTTAGGATAAGAAGGATAAATATTTCCCAGCTGCTCTGAGGAGGGGCTGGAAGGGCCTCACCTGGCCCCGGTGTCTGTGAGGAACTGGAAAATAGATGGGGAAAATAGAGGAACAGGAGGGAGCAGCCTTCTCCACAGAGACTCATTTTTCAGAGCAGTGGCCTCCATGAGTCTTTCAAGGGAAATCCAGGAAGGCACAGCCTTGAAATAGCCAATTCCTGGAAGCAAATGTGCTTAAAAGTCGTTGTGTTTTATGGCCCAGAGCAATCTCTCTTTAATTGCTTTTGCCCCCAAAGAACTGAGCCTGGGGAAAGGCAAATCTCCTGCTCAGACACTGCAGCAGCCAGAGGTGCCCTGAGGAGGAGGAGCAGCATCAGTGTCCCTGGCTGGGGTGGGACAGAGCTGGCACTGGCACTGGGGGACACAGGGACAGCTGCTGTGCCCAGCCAGGGTCTGCAGAGCAGCCACAGCTCAGCACAGACTGGTCCTTGCTGCGAGGCCAGAGCTGGGACGTGGCCTGGGGTGGGCACAGGGTGAGGGAAATGGCCCTGGCAGGTTTTAGGGGGCACCAGGCAGATTATTCCCATTTTAGTATCTACACAGCTGGGACCGTTTGGCTGCTGCCAGTCATATTCCCCAGAGAAGCTGTGGCTGCAGCCCTGGAAGTGTCCCAGGCCAGACCGGACAGGGCTTGGAGCAACCTGGAGTAGTGGAAGATGTCTCTGCCCATGGCAGGGGGCGGAATTAGATATCTTCAAAGTCCTTTTCAACCCAAATCCTCCCGTGATTCTCTTTTAAAAGCCATTTGCCCTTATGTTGCAATAATTGAGGATGAGCTCTCCCGAGCAGGCCTTTACCTGTCACTCCCTGAACAAGCTGTTTCTTTGTGTTCTCATTCTCCAGGGCCCCTTCAGAAGCCACAGGGATAAAAGCACTTTGCATCGATGTTTTTGCTGCTCCTCTAATGGTCTTAATTGTCTCCCGTGTCTATTTTGGGACACGAACATCTCACAGGCACAGCAGCAGCCTCCAGCAGCTGGGGGAGATGCAGATGCACCAGCGTTTCAGCTAATCAGCTGTTTACCCTGCAATAAATAACAGGCACTTAAACACAAACTGTGCCCTGCCCCATCCAAACAGCCCTGCGGGTGTGACAGGAGCCGAGTCCAGCCCTCCTGAGCAGCAGCAGCTCCCTCCAGAGCACAGGCACTGAGGCAGGGGAGCCTGAGGCTGGGTTTGCCCTGGCAGGAGCACCAGGGGAGCTGGGGATGGTCCCCCCTGGCAGAGGATTCCCTCGGCAGGGCCAGCACAGCTCCTCAGGGCAGAGCTGCACCCCCAGCTCCGCTGTGCCCCCACTCTGCCACCCCTGCCTTGGCCAGCTTTGCTCTGCTTGGCTGCATCCTCTCCCTGGGCCCATCCCTGCTGACAGATCCCCACAGGAAATCCCTTCTGGGTTCCTGGAGCTGTGATATCCTGCAAGCTGTGGTGTGGCATTTCCTGGTGATATTTTTGGACTCATAAAGCAGTGGCAGTGGCTTCTCTTTGGATCTGAGACCCACTACTCTGGGTTGCAGGGGAAGAGAATTTTAAATTTCTATTGTCCTTCCTCTGGAAAAAAAAAATGCAGGGACTGAACCTGCAGCCCTCAGGGCTGGTTCCTTCCCTCCTTCCAAATCCAGCAGGAGCAGCTGGTTTGGAGCTCACACATATCAGGTCCACAGCATGCTCTGAGCACATCCCTTAGCTCGGGAGAGCCTGTATCCCAACAAAGCTGGGGGTCTCCAGGGCACCCCCAAGGAGGCAAACACCTTTGGGTAAGGCTGGCCCTGCACGGGGAGGGGTTTGGAGCATCCCTCTGCCTGTCCCTGTCACACTGGCACTGTGCTGGTTGCTCCTGCTGCTGTGCCATGCTTCTCTCTTTCTTCTGTGCCCCCTCAGAACACATCAGAACTGGAGGGAGCTGGGGACTGCCACCAGAGCAGCATCAACACCCTGCCAGATGTGTCCCTGGTAAGGCCCTGCACGGAGCTGGGTGGGAGCAGGAGGCAAACTGGGGGTGCTGGGTTGTGCCTCAGCTTCAGCAGCTCTGCCACATCAGCCCCTGGGGAGACACTGAACCCAGCTACTCAGATGGGCTCAGGAGCAGGATTCCGGCTGGCTGGATAGGAGCAGCCACGTGCAAACCAAAGGCTGGGTGGGTTGCTGTGCAGCTGTGCCCATTTGTGAGTCATATTGTCAGAAGGTCAGGAAGGTGTTTCTGCAGCAGCCAGCTCCTACAGCCATGTCAGTGTGAGGAGTGAAGGTGCACTGAGCCTGGGCATGGTGTCCTACCAACTGTGCTTGCTTTGGCAGGATGACCTCTCCTCCTTCCCAGAGGAACCACCCAACTTCAAGCCTCCTCCTCCTCCATCCGCCCCCCAGACCCTGGAGCCCTCCTCTGCCCAGCACCGGCTCCCAGGGAAGGACAAGCCCAAGCGCCCCTCCTCCGAGTCCTCCCAGTCCGGCCTTTTCTTCGTGGCCCCCCGAAACCCCTCTCCCCCTGCCAACCCCCCCGAGAAGGACACGGTCAGTGTCACCTCCACGGCCTCCACGTCCACCGAGGATTCTGCCCCCAGCGCCATCTACGCCACCATCTCCCCGTCCCTGCACGGCTCCCGCAGGGACCCCCAGCTCTCCCTGCTCAGCCAGCACCCCATCGGGCCCTTCCCCAGGGTCCAGTCCCCCACCA
>VWZS01001396.1:128450-140640 GCA_013397075.1 Rhabdornis inornatus
AGGTGTCCCTGCCCATGGCAGGGAGTGGGATGAGATGAGCTTTAAGACCCCTCCTTCCAACCCAGGCCATTCTATGATCTCAAGGACCAGAAATAATTCTGGTCTTTTCCCATTAACTGTGTATTTTGGGGGAGAAAAAGAATCCTAATTGTGCCCACACTCAGCTCGGGAGTCACATTTATCCCAGGAAAAAACAAGTGGAGGTGAGGGAGCAGTGTGCAGCGTCCCATGGATCCCTCAGAGATGCAGAGGGAGGAGGGGTACCAGGGGGTCCCGGAGATGGAGGGGGAAGGGGGATCCAGGGGGATCTCAGAGAGGGAGAGAAAAGGGGGTTCAGAGAGTGTCCCTCGGAGATGGAGAGAGAAGGGGGATCCAGGGGGACTGTCAGAGGTGGAGATGGAAGAGAGGCCCCAGGGGAATCCCGGGATCCCTCGGAGATGGAGAGAAAAGGAGGAGTAAGAGAGGGTCTCTCAGAGATGGAGAGAGAAGTGGGATCAAGGGGAATCCCGGAGGTCCAGGGGAATCCCGGGGGTCCAGAGGAATCTCGGGGGTCAAAGGGGTTCCCGGGGATCCAGGGAAATCCTGGAGGTCCAAGGGGATTCAGGGGAATCCCAGGGGTCCAGGGCAATCCCGGGAATCCAGAGGGATCCAGGGGGTCCAGGGCAATCACGGAGATCAAGGGGGATCCAGGGCGATCCAGGGCAATCTCGGGGGTCCAGGGCGATCCCGGGGGTCCAGGGGGTCCCGGAGATCCAGGGGGATCCAGGGCTATCCCGGAGGTCCAGGGGGATCCAGGGCTATCCCGGAGGTCCAGGGGGATCCAGGGCTATCCCGGGGGTCCAGGGAAATCCCGGAGGTCCAGGGCGATCCCGGGGGTCCGGGGCGATCCCGGGGATCCAGGGCTATCCCGGAGGTCCAGGGGGATCCAGGGCTATCCCGGAGGTCCAGGGGGATCCAGGGCTATCCCGGAGGTCCAGGGGGATCCAGGGCTATCCCGGAGGTCCAGGGGGATCCAGGGCTATCCCGGAGGTCCAGGGGGATCCAGGGCTATCCCGGAGGTCCAGGGGGATCCAGGGCTATCCCGGAGGTCCAGGGGGATCCAGGGCTATCCCGGAGGTCCAGGGGGATCCAGGGCTATCCCGGAGGTCCAGGGGGATCCAGGGCTATCCCGGAGGTCCAGGGGGATCCAGGGCTATCCCGGGGGTCCAGGGCGATCCCGGGGGTCCAGGGCAATCCCGGGGATCCAGGGCGATCCCGGGGCTCCCGGAGCGTCCCCGGCCCCGCGCTGCGGGACGGGCAGGAGTGGCAATGTCGCCCTCGTGTGGCGCGGCGCCGTCACTGCAGCCGGCCGGTCCCGCAGGTTAATGCGGGCCAGGGGCAGCGCCTCTTCAGCCGCCGCCGCTGCTGCTGCTGCTGCTGCTGCTGCTGCTGACATCTCCAGCCTTCAGCTGCGCCTGGCCTTCATCCTCGCAGGGCAGAAAGCTCCTACATGGCAGCACCTCCTCAGCTGGCTTCGTCCCTGTCTCCTCCCAGACCCTCTTGTGGAGCATGGGGCTGCATAAACTGGATTCTAGCAGGATCCCTGAACTCATCACTCTCTCCCTCCATCCCAGTTTGGGATCTGGGTTGGATTCCAGATCGGAGTTTGAAGCCACTTGTCTCTTGATGCTGCCTGTGCACAGCTCTGCTGTTCTTACAGGAGGGTGCAGGGAGGTTGGGGTCAATCTCTTCTCCCAGGAAACAGGGACAGGACAAGAGGAAATGGCCTCAAGCTGTGCCAGGGGAGCTTCAGGTTGGATATTGGGAAAATCTCTTCACTGAAGGAGTGGTCAGGCGTTGGGAGATGTTGCCTGGGGCAGTGGTGGAGATCCTACGAAAGAATTTCAGGAGATCCCTGGAAGAATTTAAAAGCCATGTAGATGTGGCAGTTGGGGACATGATTTCGAAGTGGCCTTGGCAGTGCTGCTTTTGTGGTTGGACTCGGTGATCTGAGAAGGCTTTTCCCACCTAAGCAATTCCACGGTTCTGGAGGGCTCAGCTTGGGCGCCTTGCTCTGCAGCCCCGGTGGGAATGCCAGGGAATGCCCAGCCCTGGAGTGGAGCTGCCCTGGCCCGTGCCCCGTGGGCGCTCGGCCAGCCCGGCGCTGGCGCTGCCCGCCCGCTAACGCCGCGTCTCTCCCCAGCCTCCACGCTCTCCCAGCTGTCGGACAGCGGGCAGACCCTCAGCGAGGACAGCGGCGTGGACATCGGGGAGGTCGAGACGAGCGGCAAGGACAAGAGCCAGCAGCCAGGCGCCGGGAAAAGCCGGAGCCTCAAGGAGGCCACGAGGAGCGAGGGGGCGGCAGAAGGGGCCTCCAAGCCGGTGAGGGGGGCTGGGGTGCTGCTCTGTGTGGGAGGGGGCACCCGGGGCTGTGCCCCCCTGCCTCGGCCAGCCCGTTCCACTCCCTCTGCCCACAGGCAGCAGCCACGCGTCCGTGCTTAGCTGGGATAGTTATCCCCGCTGATGGGCTCTCTGCGGGGCTGAGCTGTGGGGAAAGGGGTCACCAGTGGCTGAGAGGGGCACTGTAGGGCTGATTCACTATGTCCTGGGTAAATCCCACCCCTCCCAGCTCCAGCAAGCAGCTACCTGGGGCATGGGAGGATTTCCTGGCTCTAAAGGGGCATCCACAAGCCGCATGAGTGAAGTCACCTGTTGCTCAAAAAGGAAGGTGGCAGTGGGTATCAGATATAACTTAGAGGATTTCTGATGGTGGTGAGGCTGAGGGACACAGGCAGGCAGGCAGAGAGCTGCTCTGCTCCTTCCCAAACCCTTCCAGACCTGCCCAGAGCTGGGATTTTAGATGTCAGGAGTCAGAAAGCAGCTGCAGGCTGTGCCTGTCCCTCTGTGGGGGCAGCTGGAGTGTCCCTGCCTGCTGTGGGGCCCTGGCCGAGGGGGCACAGCTGGCACACGGTGTCCAGGCCTCCTTGGCAGTGCTGCCATCTGTCCCCACAGCCAGGGCTCCTGGAGCCCACGTCGTGTCTGATCCGGGTGTCCAAGAGCGCTCCCACCTTGGGCATCGCCATCGAGGGCGGCGCGAACACGCGGCAGCCGCTGCCCCGCATCGTCACCATCCAGGTACATCCCTCTCCTCCACGGGCAGCCTGGGAAAGCCCTTGAGCCCTGGCCAGGGAGATTTTGGGGGTTTGTCCCCTCCCCACAGCCCTGCACCTCCCCAGGCCATGCCTGTGTCCCGTGGATGATCCCATCCCAGAACACCCCTCCTGGCAGCCAGCTGTTTGCTCCAGACATCTCTGAAAGGATCAGGGCAGTCCTGAAAGCTTGGCTGCTGTCTCCAGATGTCTGGAAACTGCCAGACAGAGGATTGAGGAGGGGGAATGGTGGATGGGAGCCAGGGAATTGAGCCCTCTGGAGCTGTATCCCTGTTTGCTGTTTACTTGGGGCAAAATTCAAGTTATTTACAGCAAAAAAAAGCAGAGCCGACTCTGCCTTGGTTATTCTTGGCCATCCCAGCTGGCATCACGCTCCAGGAGCAAGCAGGGGAGAAGCCAAATTCATCCCCTCTCCCCAAAAAGTGAAATATTTCACATCCATCATGTCAGATATGAATTTTTTTCTCCCCTGGTGGATTCAGGGAGTGGTGGGAACATGAGCTGACCCCTCTCTCTCCTGCAGCGGGGGGGCTCGGCACACAACTGCGGGAAGCTGAAGGTGGGACACGTCATTTTGGAGGTGAACGGCACCGGGCTGCGAGGAAAAGAGCACCGGGAAGCCGCCCGCATCATCGCCGAGGCCTTTAAGCTGAAGGAAAAGGACTACATCGATTTCCTGGTCACAGAATTCAACGTGGCCCTTTAGGAGCGGGGTTTGGCGGATGGGGAGCACTCGGATGGGGATGAAGGATGGCGCCGAGGTGTGACAGCAGCGTTCCCCTCGCCGGCCGCGCCACCCCGCACGCGCAGACACCCCCAGCTTGTCCCCAAATGTCCCCACTGCCTCGCATGGGGCAGGCTGAGAATGGGCACATCCCTTACAGTCTCCGTCCCTGTCCTCTCTGGGGTAGGGAACATCCTCTCCCCTCGGCCAGCCCGGGAGCGGGACAGGAGGACAGCACAGTCTGGGTGTCCCCGCTGTCATTTGAGTGCCACACACACAGCAAGTGGGCCCCTGGGGGGAGTTTTGGGGGGTTGCTGCTCTCTTGGATGGTCCCCAAGGTGCCCAGGTGGGTGGGGATGCAAAGAGAGAAACCGGAGGCCTTGTAAATCGCTGGCAATGTCGTCGTATTTATATATACAGAGCTTGTGCTTTTAATTTTTCAATAAATCTATCAGGGTAGAAAAAAGGCGGTGCTTGGGGGTGCTTTGGGGCTGGGATGAGAGGGTAGGAAGGGGCAGGGNCCGCGCTGCATAAATTATGCCAATGAGGTCCCGTCAGCCGCGGCTCTGATTGGCAGCCAGACGCGGGATATGCAAATGAGGGGTGGGCGGGGTTTGTGCTAACGCCCTCCCTCCCCGTGAGCGGATTGGCTGAGTGCTGTGGGTATGCTAATGAGAGGAGGCCCCGCCCCCCGGCGCCGCGGGCCGCGCTTTTGTCCGGCGGGGCCGGGCCGGGCTGGATCGGGACCGGGGCCAGCACCGGGACCGGGATCGGATCAGCACCGGGACTGGGATCGGGATCGGAGCCGCCCAGCGCCGGCCGAGGAGGCGCCGGCCGGGCCCTCCCTACAGGTGGGCAGAGCGCGGGGCCGGGGGCGCCTCTCCAGCGGTGCCCTCGGGCCAGATGTGCCCCAGCTGTGCCCGGAGGTGCCGGGAATGGCTCGGCTGCTCCCTGCAAGCCGCCTGCTGCAGCTGGAAGGAAGGAGAGGGCCCCGGGGCGCCGCCGGAGGCACAGCTGGAGGCACAGCTGGAGACAGAGCCCGCGGGCCCCATCCCGGGGCCGCATCCAGAGCTGCCGGCTCTGCTGAGCCCGGCTCTACTGAGCCCGGCTCGGGCAGGGCTGGCTCGCAGCCGGGAGCTGCTTGGGGTCCCTGGGCGGAGCGGGGGAACCCCCAGCCCAGGCGGGGTCCCTGCGGCCGAGGACATGGGACACGGCGGAAGGATGCGGGACACGGCGGGAGGATGCGGGACACGCCGCTCCTGGCCGAGGCGTGTCCTCCCCACGCCATCGCAGCCTTCGTGGCCCCGAGGAAACTTGTCGTAACTTTTCTTGTGGCGGTGCCTCCTCCCCGCCGGGGCCGGAGGATTCCGGCAGGGTTCCGGCAGGGGCTGCGGAGGCGGCTCGGAGGCACGGCCGGGGCTCGGCCGAGCGTGCGGGGCCGGGAGCTGCCGGCGGCTCCTCCGAGCAAGTTCAGCTTCAGTTCCGCGTTTTATTTAAAGGACAGCCGTGTTCCTGGCAGCCCGTGGGTGCCCGCGGGTGTCGCGGATGTCCCGTGCTCAGCCGCAGCTTTTCGGTACCCTCCGGGCAGGGCTTAAATCGCCTCTTAAAGTTCAAGGGCAGCCGGAGAGCGCGGCAGGGCAGACACTGTCCGTACAGGCTGGGAGAGCTGGGGGTGAAACAGCTCCAGGGAGAGCTCAGGGCCCCTGCCAGGGCCTAAAGGGGCTCCAGGAGAGCTGGAGAGGGGCTGGGGACAAGGGTTGGAGGGACAGGACACAGGGAATGGCTTCAAGCTGACAAAGAGCAGGGTTAGATGGGATATTGGGGAGGAATTCTCTGCTGTGAGAGGCTGAGGCTGTGGCACTGGGTGCCCAGAGCAGCTGTGGCTGGTTCACCCCTGCACAATCACCGGGGACAGCTGCCCTGCCGTGTCCCCGCCGCCTCTCGCTGCCCTGTGCTAAGCAGGGATCTCAGTGCCACCGGCTGCGGCTCGGGGACAGCGGCAGCGCTCTCCAGACGGGGATTAAGGCTGTCCTTCAGGGCATTAGGGACATCCAGCCCTGCGGGAGTCTGGGGTTCAGCCCTGGGGGTGCACCCGGGGTGTCCCCAGCCAGAGCAGGAGGGTCCCTGTGCCAGGGAGGGGGTGGGAAAGAGGAGCTATCCTGCCGTGGGCTTTGCTTCGGTGCAAGTGATGGAAAAATGACATTTCCGCGGGGTTTTGGTGCCTCTCCGTGGGACTGTGCCAGTATGGGGGGCTGGGGGGGACACGGCCCCCCCAGCCGCTGGAATTGGGGTGACACGTGGGCTTTGGAGTGATGGTGACAGGCGTGTGCTCTCGGAGACGAGGGAGGTTTGTCAGGCTCTTCCTCGCTGTGATGGTCCCGCCCTTGTTCTAGTAGGAAATAATGCGAACTAAGAACGCAGCGCTTCCGCTTCTCTGCCCTCTTTCATGCCTATAAAAACGGGGCTCTGTGGGCTTTTAAAAAGGGTTTATAAACCAGGAATTTCTCCCTCCTGGAGCGCAGACATCCCTTGCCAAGTTTCAGCCCGAGGCCGTTCTGGCCTCCTTCAAACCTCCCTAAAAGAGACGCAAAATATCCATCCCTTGCCTGGGACGGGGGTTAAGCCCCCCTGCATCCCAGACGGGCACGGACGTGCAGGGGGGGGGCTTTAACCCATCCCAGGCAAGCGATTTTTGGGACAGAGGGAAGGAGGGTAATTCCACATCACTCGGAGAATGTGGGGATGGAGGTGTGGGGTTTAGAGCCCCCCCATCCCGCTGCTCTGCCCGGGGTTGACAAGGCAGTGAAGGCAGAGTGACAGCAGTCCTGTCCCCCCCTTCCTTGTCACCGAGCGAGCCCTGGGGCGAAGGATGCTCCTGTCTCCTCTGCTGTCACCGCTGATAAACCCAGGAGCCACGGTGGTTTCGTGCTGGCCTTGACGGCTGCTGCTTCCCTGCCCCGCACTGTAATGAGCTGGGCGGGCTCAGCCCCGCACCTCCGTCTTTCCCGCAGGGCAGGGAGTGGGATAGGGATGGGGTCGCTGCCTGCAGAAAGGATCAGGGGCTTGGAGCCGAGGGCAGGGACAGACAGAGACCTGGCGGCACTGCTGGGAGCATCCCTCCCTCGGCTGAGCACCTCCGCCCCGAGCCGCAACTTGGGACAGCCCAGGCTGGGATTTGTAGGGCAGGAGAGGGGTTGAGGGGCAGAGCAGAGTTCAGGGTTTTCTAGCTGAGGCTTTTAAATTTCTTTTTAGCTCTGTTTTCAGTTGCCTGTTGCAAAAATCCTGGCTTTCATAGAGGAAAATTAAAATATATGGATGTATTTCTGCACACACATTTGGGATTGTTTTTGTTTGATTTGTGGCTGCTGAGCACGAAGCCACATCATTTTTCAAGCTTTTCTGTGCTCCCATAACAGCGAGAAAATCACTTAGAGGTGGGAAAAGAATCTGAGATTTTTCGCTCTTGCCACCATGACCATCAGTAGAGGGACTTTCTGGGAAAGCAGTAAATGTGGCTGGGTTTGGAAGTGGATCCTGCAGACTGCAGCTGCTGTGGGCTGTGCATGTGGGAACCACTGCTCAGAGATGGGGTGACAGCCAGGGGCATGTGGGTTAGGCATGGCCTCCCTCAAGAGATGCAAAATCCCCATCCCTTGCCCAAGATGAGGTTAAAGAAACATCAACAACGGGTTGGGAATGTTTTAAACCCCTTATCCCAAGAGAACAGAACCCCCAGGCTCCTTTCACCCAGCACTCTCCCTCTGGGAATCCTGGGTGTGGTGTTTGGGGCTCCTCATCACTCTGGGATCCTGCAGGGCTCGAGGTGGGATGGGAGGCACTTTGGTGGGGATCTCTGGGTTATGTGTAAGGATTTGGGGCTGGAAACATCCCAGCTCAGGGAGGAGCTAAAGCCAAAATCCCTCTTCGGTTTCAGTAGCTCAGAATCTGAAGAATCCCATGGGCAGCCCCGTCCTTCCCGGTGGCAGGAGAAGCTGTGGAGCATCTCCAGGTGTGGAGAATGGAGTTATCCTCTCAGTGTGTGGGGGAAAAACCTCATGCAAACCCCCCAGGCGGTTTGCAAGACCCTAAGGGATGCTTTGGGGTTTGCTTCTGCCTGGAATGCCCCAAGGATGCAGGCAGGCTTGGGAGCAAGGCTGATGCAAGGATGATGCCAGGTGGTGCTGGAAAATAACCTCAAACCTCACGAATACCCGAGGAATTTGCAGATCTGAGGCTTGGGAGTGGATGAGAGGACTTTTCCCAGAACACGTGGGTGCCATGGATAGGTTTACTCCTCATCACCACCATTCCCGAGCCAGCAGCACCCCAAAATCACCACAGCACCCTCTGGCTAAGAGCAGCCACCCCAGGGACTGTGCTGTGGTTTCATTAGCTTGTCAAGCTGTCCTCTGCGTGCCGCTAATTACACAGTAACGAGCTGGTTTAATTGGCTGCCTGTGAATGTGCCAAGACAGGCTACAGCTCCTGGGTACAGCCACAGCATCCCTGGGATAGTGAGCAGCATCCCAGGATGGGGCCAGCTGGAACCCCTCTTTGGGAATCTGAGCAAATTTCCAAGGATAGGAAATTTGGCTGAATTTTGGAGCTTTAAAGCTTAATTTTAGGTCTCCTGGAAGGTCTTCATGCTGATGTTTCTTGGACCAACTGCTGATAGTCCCAGGGATCTCACTCCCCTCCCTTCCTACAGCATTTTGCTCTGAACTGGATTAAAAAATAAAGGTTTTGATGGAAAAATGCTGTGGGAAGAGGGTTCAGCCCCCACTGCGCAGGGCCGGATGGGGTTAAAACTTTTGTGGCCACCTGCAAACTTGCAGGAAACATCATTTCCTCTTTCTGCAAAAGGAGGCTGCCCCACAGGCACAGGAAGGTTTCGGGGCGCTCAGGACTCCCCATGGGGTCACAGTGATGGGGATGTCCTGGGGCTGCTGGTACAGGGTAAGTGTCCCCTGCATGGGGCTGGTGGCGCCTGGTTTGGCCCCCCAGGCCAAGCTTTGGGTTTATGGGGCTCAAATCCAGCAGAGGGGGCATTGGTTGGAAAACCCCGTGGCCTTTCTTGCCACACCCCACATTTGGGGTTTTGACATCCGGCGTTTCTCCAGCTGCTGATGGCAACCCCGGGTGGGGGTGAGGGGGGGAGCTCATGCTTTGGGACCATCAGTTGAATTTGCGTGTCAGGTCTCTGCTGTGATCCCTCTCCCTGTCAGCCCCCACATCCAGAGGGGTCTTTGGGGTGCTCCTGCCTCCCCAGCACTGCTGGTGGTCGAGAGGGTGTGGCTGCCCAGCTGGGGTGACATCCACAGGGTGCCAGCATGGGCTGGGGGACAGACCTTCTGGGGTGGCCCTGAGGGGCTGGGAGAGACGTGGCAGCTCCAGCGTCGTGGTGGGACACAGAGCAGGAGGGTCTGATCCGAGAGTGTCCCCCCCGTCATCGGGGGTTGCTCTTGTCCCCGGGATTTGGGGGACAGGGAAGACCCTGCCAGCGGGGGGGAAACACCTCAAACAGAGCCCAGCATGTCCCGCTGAGCATCCCTCCCTCTCCCCCGGCCCCCCCAGGACGCGGCGGCGATGCTGTGACCTACATTCGCGACAAGCAGGTCCCCAGCCTGCCGCCACCGCCGCCGGGCCATGAAGCGACACAAGTGACGGGGCCGGCGCGCCCGCGGCCATGGCCAGCCCGGCACCATGGCTGCGCTGGACACAAACAGAGCTGACGCGCTGGCAGGGCGAGGAGGAGGAGGAGGAGGAAGAAGACGACTTTGAAAGGCGGATGGACGAGGATGGGGTCATCGGCCTGGGGGAGGGTGCCAGGAGCCCACCGTGGGGTGAGTCCTGCCCAAAAGGGGTGGTCCCAAATGTCCCAGGAGCTGCTGGAGCCACGGCGGGCTGCGAGGGGGCCGGGGACACCGGCTGGGTCTGGGTGGCGACAGCCCCGCGGTGCCGCTGTTTTGCAGGTGACAATGAGGAGCTGGAGGAGGGGTCCCCGGCAGACGAGGGGCGCTGGCAGCCGCGGCAGGACCCGGCCGAGGAGGACGAGGAGCGGGGCAGCTCCGGGGGGGACGAGGGGCCCTGGGGGGCAGAGAGCGATGGGGAGCCCTACCCCGAGCTGTGCTCTCAGGGCCGCTGGGGCTCGGGCTCCAGCGGCAGCCCTGAGGCATTGAGGGACGGCGGGGCTCTCTGCCAGCCCCGGGGCTGCAGCACGGACGGGGGGGACACCTCAGGGCTGTCGGACACCAGCCCTGGCCCTCCCACACCGTCCCGCCAGCACCGGCGCTGGGGCGCGGCCGGAGATACCATCGAGGGGCACAGGCAGCAGTGGACCCCGAGACCGAGCCTCCCCCTGCACCTCTCCCCCAACGACCCCAGCCCCGAGCGTGTCCCCGAGACCCAGACAGCTGGCACAGGGATGCCAGCCTCCGGCACCGCTGGCTTGGCACCCACGGGGCAGCCCCAGGGTGCTGGGGATCCCCCGGCACCCCAAGGGCACGGCAGATCCCGAGTGCCCAAGAAAGCAGCGCCCGCGGCGGTGCCCCCCAAGCCCGCCCGGCAGTCGCGGTCCCTGAGCCCCCGGAGGCGAACGGGTGGCAAGGGGACGAGGGATCCCTCGGGGACGGGCACCGAGGGCACCCAGTACGGCCGAGGGCGCCTCAACCACCCCCTGCCCGACCTGTCCAAGGTGGAGGCGCGGGTGAAGTTCGACCAGAGCTACCGCCCCCCCCGGGGCCGAGTGCTGCCCGCTCGCCCCCGCAGCCCCGGCGGCCCCATCGGCTTCAAATCCCCGGCCGAAATCGTCCGGGAAGTGCTGCTGAGCAGCGGAGAGGCCGTGTCCCCGCAGCCCCCCAGCACGGCCGGGCTGCCGCAGGAGTTGAGGTCCCCCAGACAAGCCACGGCGCTGGTGCAGCAGCTCCAGGTAACGCCCAGCTCCGCCCGGCTCAGCCAGAGAGACCGTGCTGGGAGCGTCTGGGGGCAGCAGGGCGTGCAGGGGAATGGGGGTGTCACTGTCCCTGGAACACCGAAGGGGGTCGCCCCATCGTGGTCCTGCGAGGAGGGAAAGAGCAGGGATGTGGGCAGTGCTCAGGCTGGACACAGGATGCTCATGTCCCCCCGGGATGGCGGTCACCCCCCCAAAGCTTGTCACCCTCAGGATGTTTGTCCCCCTGGGAGGAGAGGGGGCTCTCCCCACGCAGAGCAGCGGGGGCCACACCTGCACGGATGGGTCGGGTGTTTTGGAGAGGGCGTTTCTGCACTCCACCCGTGGGCCTGCTGTCCCCATACAGAGCTGCGTCCCCCCTTTAGCACCCACCCCTCGGGCATCCCCCGTGCCCGGTGCTGTCACCCACTGGTGTCCCCTCTCCGCAGGACGATTACCACAAGCTGCTGACCAAGTACGCCGAGGCTGAGAACACCATCGACCAGCTGCGCCTGGGCGCCAGGGTGGGTGGGGATGCCTGGGGAGGGGTTCCCCACTCTGCTCCTCCCGCCCTGAGGTTATTTGTTGTGTCTTCCTCCCTTGCCCCCCCTCCTCTTCCTCCTCCTGGGGAGCTGCGGTTGAGCAGTCCCAACCCAGGGAGGGGGGCTTGAGGTCACCGCAGAACCCACAGCAGCCTGGGGACCTCGCCTGGCAGGGTCCCCTCCGTGCCAGGTGATGGCTGTGCCGGATTGTCCCCAGGGTGGCGGGGCACATCCCTGAGATGGCAGGGCCACGGGCGGAAGCGTGTCCCCGTGTCACCTCTGCCACCTCCCACCCTGCACCACCGCGTGGGTGGGGAAACTGAGGCAGGGCTGTGCCAACCGACCCCCGCACGCCTGTCCCCACCTTCACCCCACCCGCCTGCTGTGCCCGTGAGGTGCTGCAGGGTGCCCCGGGGCACGGAGGGTGGGTCGGGGTGCAGGCTGCCTGCCCAAACCCGCTCTCCCTGCCCAGGTGAGCCTGTTCTCCGACCCGCCACAGCCCAGCCGCAGCCTCGCCGTGGGCACCGTGGCCACCGGCAGCCGGGTGATGACCCTCAGCATCCCGCAGGCACGGACTGCGGCTCTCGGCATGGCCACAGCCCCGGTCACAGCCCCGGCCTCACCAGGTGCAGGTGTGTTGGTCCGTGTGCCCTGCCCGGCTCACCGCCCTCCTGCTCCGTCCGGTTCTGGGGGGATGCTCCCCCACGTCCCCTTCCCCACGCCCGTGTCACCGGTGCTGCGGTGTCACTTGTCCTCGTGTTTTCTCGCAGCTGCAGCCCCCGGACCGTCAGAGCGGCGGAGTTCACCCCAACCTCGGTCCCCTCCTCTGCCCGGGGGGAGCTGCCCC
>VWZS01001396.1:150269-170367 GCA_013397075.1 Rhabdornis inornatus
GGAGAAGGAGGAGGAATGGATGCGGGGGGTGGAGCTGGAGGGATGAGGAGGGGGCCGGGAAGTGCCGGTGCAGGGGGGTTGTGGCACTGGGGTCACTGCAGCACCCACGGGGGATGCAGGAGGCACTGGTGGGGTACAGGGTGACAGCTGCCATGGAAGGACCTGCCCCAGGTCCAACCTGCACGGAGCATCCTGGGGACACAGAGATGGCTGGAAGGGGTGGGAGGGACAAGGGAAAAAAGGCTCTTGTCTTCTGCTGCCCCTCGCTCAGGGGTCCCCCAGCAGGGAACCAGTGGGGCTCCCACCATGCTGCCCACACTGGCACTGCAGAGATCAGCACATGGGGAATGCCAGGGTGGCACTCACTGGTGAAACCAGCAGGAGCTGAACCCCAGAGCAGGGTTTGGGGGTCTGCAATGTCGGGAGGCTCCTGCCTATCCAAGATGAAACCTGAGCTGAGTGGGATTCCAGCCCCAGGGCACCCCAGAGCTGTGGGGTCCCAGCAGTGCCCAGTGAGGATGGACCAGGGTGAGGGCTGGGGTCTCCACTGCTGCCCCTCTGCCCCAGCCCCACTCAGCTGCTCCCAGGGCAGGATCCAGGAGCTCCGTGCCCCTGCCCAGCCCTGGGACACCTCTGTGGGGCAGGCAGGACCCAGACCCCTGCAGCCCTGGCCAGGGGGAACTCATGGCATGAAGGAGCCGGCCAGGGGACATGGCTGAGGAATGACTGGATGCTTTTCCACCGGCTCGGAGGAACCGCAAGCATTTTCTAATCAGAGAACCCGACAAACCCAAAAACAATGATTAAAAAAAGGAGGAACAGAAAAATCAAAGAAAACCCTTCGGGATGGAAGAGTTTCTTTTTCATTAGTAAGCTGCCTTTACTTGGTTTCTCTGGCTCACTCCATTGCTGGAGCCTGATCCTCAAATGATACCCTAGTGGAGTCCCTGAAGTCGGGGTGCCTCAGGTCCATGAGAAATTTGGTGGGAGTGAGAATGTGAGTAGAACCTGCAGGAGAACAGAGCGGGGCTGATGGCTGTGCCAAGGCTCCCCCACGCCACCACCACCACCAGCAGCTGCTTCTGGGGGGAGGAAGAGGAAGGAGGCAGGTGGAGCCCAGAGCCTGGGAGGCACATGCAGGGGATGGAGCCTGGAGAGAGGCAGGATGAGATGGGGGACAGGCAGCGTGGAGCTGGGATGGGTGTCCATGACAGGGACACAGCTGGGGCAGCACGAGGCGATGGAGCCTGGCATGCTGCTCCCAAGGAGCAGAAGAGATGCTGGGGACAGGCTCCACCAGGCACCCAGGGCATTAGATGAGATGGTGAAGGACACCTGCCCTACAAGGTGTGTATCCAAGCTGCGCTTCCAGAGGAATTTTAGGGACCTAACAGCTCCTTGCTAACACCTGGTAGAGCTTCTGGTGTCCTCTGTGCCTGGCTCACAGCTTACCCGGGAGCAGAGATGGGAGCTGACCCTGACCATATCCTGTCCAACTGAAAAACCTGGCTCCTGTTTGCACCCCTCTTTATTTTGCACTTTTCTTCCTGTAATGACCCCAAAACCGAGGAGCAACCCGAGCTGCCAAACTTCCTCCCCTCTCACCCAGCCCTGCTCGGACAAAACCAGCCAGGAGATGTGAAAAAATGGAAGCAGAAATGAGGATGTTTGGAGTGACACAACCCAGATGGGGAAGTGGGGGGACACACAGGGGTGACAACAGATGTCCAGAGAAAACCTTTCCGCAGAGTTCCAGCTCCTGCAGCGGTCTGGAGCCGGGAATTTGCAGATGGAGCGTGGGATGAGCAGCCAGCGGGAGGGGCCAGCCCCGGGGCCACCACTCACCTATTAGCACCTCCCACTTGCCGCTGGCTTGTGTCACCTCGTAGGCGCAGCGCATCTCGTTCATGCTCACCCCGCCCAGGATGAAGATGATGAGGCGGGGGCCGCTCCGGTACTCGCCCGGGGCCTTGTTCTTGTGCCAGTGGCCGTAGCGGGCACTGAGGAGAGGAAGAGGAGGGTGAAGGACGAGCACGAGGCACCACATCTCAATTAAATCACACAGACATTGCTGCTACAGCTAGTCAAGCCCAGTACTCCAGCCACAAGCAGCTGTTAGAGGAGGGAAACTGAGGCACGGGATGCCTGGAGGGACTCTGAGATACCAGGTGTCCAAAGGGAAAATGAGGAATGGGATGGGATTCCTACAGGGGAACTGAGGCACGGGATTCCTACAGGGGAACTGAGGCATGGGATTCCTAAAGGGAAACTGAGGCATGGGATTCCTACAGGGGAACTGAGGCATGGGATTCCTAAAGGGAAACTGAGGCACGGGATTCCTACAGGGGAACTGAGGCATGGGATTCCTACAGGGAAACTGAGGCACGGGATTCCTACAGGGGAACTGAGGCATGGGATGCATGAAGGAAAGGTGAGGCATAGGGTGCCTAGAAGGAAACTGAGGCATGGGATTCCTAAAGTGAAATGGAGGCACAGGATGCCTGGAGGGAAACTGAGGCATGGGATACCTTCAGGGAAACTGAGGAACAGGATGCCTGAAGGGAAATGAAAGCACAGGATGCATAAAGGGAAATGGAGACCCAGGATAGCCATAGGGAAACTTGAGCACAGGATGCCCAAAGAAAAACGGAGATACAGAATGCCTGAAGGGAAACTGAGGCACAGGATGCCTGAAGGAATGGAGACAAGGGATTCCTGAAGGGATACAGAGGCACAGGCTGTCTGGAGGGAAACTGAGAGCCGGGGTGCCTCAAGGGAACAGAGACATTAAGTGGGGAAACAGGCACAGGGATGCCTGAATGGCCTCAGAGCAGCTCCCAGACTGCTGCTGGATCCAGCCCTGGGGCTGGGCTGGGGTGGGGTGGGGTGGATGCCGAGGCAGCTGGGGGTGCACAGGGAGGAGGGCACACACCTGACTGCAGTGGTGCTGAAGGAGGCGGAGGAGCGGGTGGAGATGTACGGGTAGTGCTTGGTGTCCAGCTTGTCATCGATGGCATCCTGAGGACAGAGAGCCACGGGGTCAGCCAGGAGCCAGGCACAGCCCCTGGCTCCACAGCCCCTCGGGAGGGCTGTGCCCAGCATTCCCCTCCTGAGCAGCTCGGGAGCAGGTGCTGAGCCGGAGGTTTCAGCCCTGGGATCCCCAGCACCAGGGACACACTGCTGCTTCAGCAGTGACAGAGGTCAGTGCCACCTGGGAGACCTTGCCGAGGTGCTGCTGCTGCCCTGGGCAGGCCCCTCTGTCCTGGGGGTGAAGCTCAGGGGTGTCCTGGGGGTGCAGCCGCCCCAGGGGGATTGTGACAAAGGAAAACATGAGCTGTGTGTCTCTGGGACCCGAGGGAGCTGCGGCTCTGCTGGTCTGAGGGCAGAGGCAGCACTGAACTGCCAAGGGCTATCCCAGTGCAGGGCTCCTGGGACAGCTCCTGAGGACAGAGACACAGCTGTACAGAGCCATGTCTGTCCCCTGGCTCTGCTAGGACACGGGCAAGGCTGTGACAAGGCCACCCTGCCTTGGTGGCCATGGTGGCACACACAAGCCAAGTAACCAGCCAAGTTGTTACCACATTTGTATTCCAGGGATGCTGAGCAAGCCTGGTTTAGGCCATGAAGACTGAGGGGAAACCTCACTGCAGTCTAAAGCTTGCTCATGAGGGAAAGAGAAGGTGCAGGCACTGATCTCTGCCCTCTGTGACAGGGACGGAACCCAGGAACAGCTGGAGCTGGGCCAGGGCAGGCTCAGGCTGGAGATCAGGGCAAGGTTCTTCCCCCAGAGGGTGCTGGGCACTGCCCAGGCTCCCCAGGGAATGGGCACGGCCCCAAGGCTGCCAGAGCTCCAGGAGCGTTTGGACAGCGCTGCCAGGGATGGACAGGCTGGGATTGTTGGGGGGTCTGTGCAGGGACAGGGGCTGCACTGGGTGATCCTGTGGGTCCCTCCAGCTCAGGATATCCTGTGATTCTGTGCATCCTACCTGGGGCCAGCATGCTCGTGGAGGCCAGGAATGCCTCCCAAAATACCCCAGCCCTGCTGCAATCCCAGGCAGGGAGCAGCCTGGAGGACACGTGTTCAGAGAGGTGTCCAGGTTCGGGCTGGGACCATCCTGCAGGTCCCTTCCTGGGTGGCTCTGGAATTCCCTGCTCTGCCCCCAGCCCTGTCCTGGTGGCTGGCTCACCTCCATGATGTCCTTGATGACGGGTGTCCACCGGGACAGCTGGTAGGTCTGCTCGCTGATGCGCTCCTTGCGCTCGGGCTTGCTCCGGCGGCGCAGCGTGGACTGGGCACAGAGCACAGGGACACCCTGAGCCACCTGAGCAGCACCAGGGACACCCCCCAGGCCAGCCCGGGGGCACAGCACTGCCAGAGCACAGGGGCAGGGGCACAGGGAGGAGGACACTCACGTCTGTGATGATGGGCACCCCGAGGTGGGCCATGTTGGTGATGATCTCGCTGTCCTCTGCTGGGATCTGGGCGTGCTGGATCAGCTTGTTCAGGTTCTCCTCGGTGATTCCTGCCAGTGACACGGGGAGGGGCTGTTGCAATGTCTGACCAAGGGGACACAGCCCCTCTGCTGCCACCTTAGGACACTCAGCCTGCTCAGGGAGGTTTTCCCAGATGGATCATCCTGGCCAAACCCAGACCTGCCTGCCCTGCCCACACCCCTGCCCAGGTGTCCTCACCGTTCTTCAGGAAGATGTAGAGCAAGATGATGCGGATCTTGTCATAGGTGCTGACATTGCCATCCAGCAGGATGGGGACAATGGCCCTCATGGGGTCCTTGATCTTCTCTCCTTCAGCATCAGTGCCCATGGCCAGGTCCTGTAGGGAGCACGTGCTCATCACCACTCCACCCTGGGAGGCTGGAGGTGCAGCCCCCAGGGTTCCTGTGGGAATGTGGGGCTGGGGGAATGTTTGGTACCTGCTCAACTCGGCAGAGCTTGTCCACAGTGCCCTGGTAGTGCTTCATGCAGTCCTCAGCCAGGTGCAGGTGGGTCGAGTACTGGGGACACAAGAGTTGTCACCTCACAGTGCTGGCAGCAGCTGAGGGTCCCTGTGCCACCACCCGTGGCCAGGGGAGAGCTGCCACCTCCTGCTCCCCATTGAGCGGGGTGGGCTCAGTCACTGAACACACAATGTCCCTCCCCATACCTTGCTGAGCTCCTTCTGGTACTGTGGCATCTTCTTCAGCATCTGGGACAGGTCCCTCATGGTGGTCTGTGAGGGAAGGGGACACGGTCACTCACCCTCAGGGACCTGGGGGCCACAAGCAGAGAGCAGGTGACCCTGACAAGGACTTCTGTCCCCACGTGAGCCCCCTGTGGGCGTCTGGTGACACCTGATGTGTCACTGCCAGGTCTCCTGCCCTGAAGCTGAGAGGCAGGAGGGGTCTGCAGCTCTGCAAACTGGGGTGCAGTGGGGAGAAATCCCCTGAGGATCTCCCTCTGGGAGCCTCATGTGCCTGTCTGGGGCCCAGATGGTCCTTTCAGCTCCCGGCCACTTTTACATCCTATTGCCACCAGGGTCCCCTCACTGCCACCAGCTCAGGGAATGGGGACAGAGCAGCTGCTGGGAGGTGCACAAACCCTGTGCTGGGGGCAAACTGACCTCTGAGTGCAGAGATCTCCCAAAGCACCCCGTTTTCCAGCCCCAGGTGTAGGGCTGGCACCCCACAGCCATCTCCCCCTGCCAGGAACATGACCACCCTTCTTCCTTGGCAAAGCGTCCCCAGGAGACCCCACCACGTGCCAGCCCACACTCGGTGGATGCATCAGGTCACCTTGTCACCCGTGTTCATCCTCTTGCTGGAAGAAAACTCCTTCAGGGACCGGGTCACCTCCCTGGAGAGAGGAGCAGGGCAGAGCTGTGAGTGGGGAGGGGACCCTCACAGCAGAGTGGGTGGCAATGCCAAGCCAGTGTCCCACCCAGGCAGCAAACCAGCCCCAGGGCACTCACTGGGACACCTCGGCGATGTGCTTGTGGCGCAGGGTGACCCACAGGTCATCATCCTCATCCAGGAGAACCTCCTTGATCCGGGCCTCACCAATGCCACTGGTCTCGTACCTGGGAGGAGGGGAGGGATGTCAGGATGTCACAGGGGGGGATGGGGCTCAAGGCACACACAGACTGGCTTTAGGGAGGTGGAGGTGTTGGGAAGGATAAGGATTTGACAGGAAGGTCTCACAGGTATGTATGTATAACAGAAAGACCTTTTAATGTAGAATCTGAAGAACGAATAGAAATGACAGCAAGTTTTGATATAGAAGAAAAGAATTGCTGAGCCAGTCTGACTGGGTAACTAAGAAGCTAAAGGGTAAAATGAGTTGGAAGGGGTTTTTATGATTCAGAGCAAAGGATAAATCCACCTCAAACAATAGATGTTTTTACCAAGCAAAAAGATTTTCACAGGCAAACAAAAATGCCATGTTACAAGTAGAAAGAAAGTTCTCAAAATTTTCCACTGCAAGAAAACTGAAAAACAACTTTTAGGTTTAACTGTAACATACTAACTTTTTGTGATTGGAAAATAATAACATGAATATGGTAATGTTAGTAGTTAGGATAGGCTATAGGTAATAGTAAAGGTATTGATTGGCTGTTATGTTTTAAGATGCTCTGTAATAAAAAGTATATAATGCATTGTAACCAGAACTAGTTGGCTTCAGACAAACCCACAGCTGATGCTGAAAAGGCTGTGGGGCTGGGCTCTTGTCACCCATGACCTGTGAGTTGCTGTATCCCCTGGATACAATAAACATTTCAAAGATTACAATAAGCATTTTAAAGAGCCACCTAAAGTCCCGCATCCCTCATTTTGGCTCTTACATGGGGGGACATGAGGGCTCTTCTTGGCTGTGCAAAGTGATTTCAGCTGGGATTGATCTCTTCCCTTCTTGTACTCTTCACCTCCTAAATGCTGGGAAGGGGCTGAGGGCTGGACAAGCCCTTTTTGTGCCAGTCCTGCCCACCAGGCCTGCCAGAGTGCAGCACTGCTGCCTCCCAAGGGAGGATTTGTGATGGATGGAGGGATGCTGAGCTCCCAGCTGCAGCTCTAGGACTGGTCTCAGGGGTGTCACAGGGGGATGGCAGCACTGCACTCACTTGTAGACATCATTCTCAATGGGCAGCAGGTCGTAGCTCATGGCCTGGAAGGTCAGCTCGTGCAGCACTGGGGACGCAGGGTCGAAGCCACGGTCCAGGATGAGGAGCTGGGAGCGAGCCTTGTCCGGACCCTGTGGACACAGCAGGGCCATCAGCACTGGGATGGGGCTCCCTTAGCCCCACAGAGCTCGGGGGCTGTGCTGGGCTCCCCACCCAGGGCCTGTGGCTGCCACAGGGCAGAGCTGGAGCAGGACTTCAGGAGTGAAGCAGCAGCTCCAGCACTCCCCCAGGGCTGCCAGCAGCGCTCACCTCACCCATGGTGGGGTCATCAGCCTTGTAGGCATCCAGCTTGTCCTGGATGAGCTGTGCCAGCATGGCATTGTCCTTGTAATCCCTGTGGGAGGCAGGGTGACAGGTCAGCCCCACAAGGGTGGCATGGGGAGGAGATGTTCGCTTCCCTGTGCAACACCCTTGGCTCATGGAGAGCAGGGACCCGAGCAGGTTTTGTTGCCCATTCCCACCTCTCCTCAACGAGCTCCACTTTGCCTTGGTGCCACTTAAGACTTCAGGATCCCAACCCTCTCAGCTGCCCAGATCATCACGTCTGAGCCTGGTTACACTGATCATGGATGTCTGTCCATGCCACAGCCCGTCCACCCCCACGCTCTGACCAGCACTGGACACACGATGCCCCTGTGATGCCCACACTCACCCGCGGTACCGCACGGCTGGGTACTCCTTCAGGGTGGCACAGAGCGTGGCAATCTGCTCTGCCAGGCGCTCCAGGATCGGGTTCTTCATCTGGGCCTTGTGTGGGCTGTAAAAGCTTTGGAAGGAGTCGGCTGAATCCAGAGAATAAACCTGGGGGTGCAGAGGAGGGGAGGTCAGAGGGGATGTCTGCAGAGAGCAGCCCTGCCTCAGCTGGGTTTGGAAACCACATTCATCCCCAGAGGGACCCAGCTGAGCCTGGGACCAAGCAGCTGGAGCTCAGTGATGCTCAGGGCATCCCTCAGAACTTCCAGCTCCCAGGAGGATCCCATGGTAGGATCCTTATCCATGTGTCCCTCCCAGCTGAGCAGAGGAGGCAGAAGACCCCTGCCCTCAGCAGTCACCTGCTCCCAGGCAGGGAAACAGAGACTGGGGACAAGCAGAAACACACTGCTCCCCAGCTGTGCCCCCAATGAAAACCACATGAAGATGCCAAGAGGCCACTCCCTAAGAATGCTGGGGATTAAAGGTTTAATGGCACCAAGCAGGTCTGGCACTTCTGCCCCCAGGTCCCTTTGTCCTGCAGGGGCAGATGGCCCAGGGCCACTTCCCTGGTGTTCTTGGCTGGTGGCTGGGCTGGTGGCAGAGCTGGCCAGCACAGCTGTGGGCACAGGGCCAAGGCACTGCACCCACAAATCCCCTGTGGGATCAGCCCAGGAAGTCATCTAAGGAGACAGGGAGGCAGAGCAAGGAGCCAGGTGGGGCTGCAAGGCTGTTACACAAACCCTGCTGGGCTGGAGAGGGACCTGGAGCAGAAGTGCCACAGCCTGTCCCACCCCAGCCTAGGCTCACCTGGGACTCGGAAGGGAGGAAGGCAATGTTGATCTCTGTCAGGGTCTTGATGACCTTGGCAGCTCGGGATTTCACCAGCTCGTTGAAGAGGGCATCAGGACAGGCTGCAAGGGGAGGAGGAGAGGAGGGGGGTGCTCAGCATCTCTCCATCCCTCCATCCCTCATCCCTCCCCACCTGCTGACACCGTTTCAGTGCCTGTCCCTCCCCTCTGGGCACTCACAGTCAGT
This sequence comes from Rhabdornis inornatus, assembly GCA_013397075.1. NCBI lineage: Eukaryota > Metazoa > Chordata > Aves > Passeriformes > Rhabdornithidae > Rhabdornis > Rhabdornis inornatus. The sequence continues at coordinate 159,169 of VWZS01001396.1, forward strand.
GAAGAAGACGTGGGCAGCTCTGTACTTGGAGGTGGGGGGATCCTTGAAGTCGTTGATGAGGGAGTGGATGGACTGGAAGAGAGAGGGAGCAGCTGGACTGGGCAGGATGGCACTGTGGGCCTCCCTCCTGGCTCAGGGCAAGCTCTGCACCTCCACCCCATCCCCCTGCTGGCACCACTGGCCTCACTGGAGCCAGGATGCTTCCCATGGGCACAGCTGCCCATCCCAGCAGCTCACCCAGGCCAGAGGCCCTGTGCCTGTGTCCCACCCTGCACTCACCTTCTCGGAGGGGGTGATGAGATACACGGCCTCCAGGCTGGGCAGAGGCTCCCGGCGCTTGTTGATGTCTTCCACAACTTGGGGGAAAAACAGGGATCATGGCAGGGAGGGCTGTGGGCAGGGCACTGAGCCACACATGGTGGCTGGATACCCCATGGCATCCTCTTCATATCCAAAACACCCCCAGGCATCCATCGCTGCCCACCCCATCCCAGCCCCATGGTCCCTGCTGGAGCTGTGGGTGTGGACACCTGGCCAGCTCCCAGGGGCCATGGAGCTGTCTGTGCTCCTTGGTTTATCCACACATCCCCCTTCACCTGAGGATGAAGCTCTGGCTGCACCCAGACAAACCTCACTATCCCCAACACCTCCCAGTATCCAGCCTGGCATTTCCTCCTCCCTTCCAAGTGTTGCAAGGAGCTATTTAATTATTAGGCTGATAAAAAACCAACACCTGGTCCCCTCCTGGAACTGAAGGGCTGCCAGGAGACAAGGTGTTCTGGCTGCTCCAGCCCCAGCAGGCAAGGAGGGACCTGTGGAACTCCAGCCTGGCACCAGGAGCTGTCCATGGGCTCCATCCCAAATGGGATAGGGCTGGGTGGGGGCTGTGCCAACCACCCTGTGCCAGCCTGGAGATGCCTTTGCAGGTGTCCTGGTGCAGAGGGAGATCTGGCCCTTCCCACAGGCAACGTGGGAGGCAGGCAGGGGGTACTCACTGGTTATGCCCTCTGTCATGATGTCGGTCATCTTGCAGCAGGACGAGAGCATGCGCATGCTCAGCTGGTCCACCACCAGCACCTGGGGACAGGTGAGCACCCCATGAGCTCCCCATGAGCACCCTGTGAGCTGGGGGCACAGCAGGACCCTCCCCACCCTGCCCACACCTGCCCCCTTCCCTGCTTCCTCCCCTCCTGGCCCCTCCCCGGCTTTGGCGCTCACCTTCCATTCCCCCTTCTTCTTCACTTTCCGGATCACATCGTGCATGATCTCTGCAACAAAGGGGATATGAGCAATGGTGAGACCCCAGTTTCCCTCCTACAGCACCCCAGAGCCTCCTGGCAGCAGCAGGGGCTGCACTGGGGGCACCAAACCCCCACCCATGTGCAGGGTCACACTGAGCCCCGCCCACCCTGCACCTTAACTGGGGATGGAGGGGATGGGGGTGGGTTTGGGGTACCCAGGGAGGGGTGGTCACACCCCAGCCCTGTTTTTCTCTCGTGCTTGGCACCCACAGACAGACCCCAGGCTGGTGTGGAGCATGTGCTGGTTGGGGGGTCCTCTGGGGAGCCGGGGGGCCGCCCCACGAGGTTCAGTCCTAATCCCAAGTGCTGGGAAAACAACAGCAGCTTAAGAGCTCCTTTTAGAAACAAGAATCAAGCGGCCTGAGCCTGTTCCTTGTAATCCCTCACAATCCCATTTCACCTCCCGTGGCTGCCAGGCTTATGCAACCAGGCAGGACAGCAGGACCAGGGACCCCAGGAACACCCCAAATTCCCCTGCTCCTGCCCCAGGCCAGCTCCCTGGGAGATGCAGTCCAGGGACATGAGGAAGTGGCAGTGGGACAGCCTTTGGGGTTGGGTTGCAGGAAGGGGTGTTCAAGCCTTGCCCTCCTGCCAGGGCTGCCCAAAATCTGTTTTGGGGGGACAAGGTGCCTCCCAAACCCTCTCACTCTGGTGTGTGAATCACTGTCCCTCACCGATCTGAGCCTGAGGAAAGGAGTCTGTGCCCTGTCCTCACACAGCATTTTCCCCTGGATTTCATCCCTGCAGGGTTTTGCTCTGAGTCCCCAGTCCCAGGGACAGGGATGGAAATGCCCAAAAAAAAGCCAGTTAAGGACTGTCTCTAAATTAAAAAACAGGTGTGAGGATGTCACCCTGCCTGCCCCAGCCTTGGGAGCCTTCCCTGTGGGTCACCCCAAGGGTGCTGATTCCCTGGGTAAAGCCCAGCAGAGTCCAGAGCTGGCACAGGTGCCAGCAGGAATAAAACATGAGCCTCTGAGTGTCACTGTCTGTCTGTCCTACTGCAAAACCTGGAGGAAACAGCCAATTATCAATGCCATTCCTACCACTGCACATCCACCACCCTTCCCAGCTAAATCTGCCTGCAGGGAGCCCAAAAGGACACTGGCCTTGCCCTTGGTCACATCCTTTGGCCTCCCCATGGGGAGACGGGGGGCACAGGGCAGCTCCAGGCTGGGAAAGAGGGGCTGGAGGGTACCTGGGTACCTGAACTGGGCAAAGCTGCTGCCTGTGCCCAGGCATGCTGCCCACCTGCATCCACCAAATGCACCAGGAATTGTCCCCTGTGGGCAGGAGCTGGCAGTGAGAGCTGCCTGTGCACCCCAGTGCTGCTCCCTGCTCCCCCTGGCACTGGGCACAGCAAGGAAGGAGTGATGCCAGCACATCCCTGCTCCTCCTGCCATTACTCACACTTGGCTCCTGCCCCAGAGCCAGGATCCAGCAACAGCAGGGCTGTTTGCAGGGCAGCACCAGGGCTCCAGCATCATCATCCCATCCCAGCTTCATCCCATCCCATCGACTCCATCATCATCATCCCATCCCATCCATCATCATCCCACCCCACAGGCTCCAGCATCATCATCCCATCCCACAGGTTCCATCCCACCCCACAACCTCCATCCCAGTAAAGCACAGGGGGCCATGGTGGTGCACCATGGAAGGGGTCAGCAAAAAGCAGCCTGCCCCTGCAATGCAAATCAGGGAGGGAGGGAAGGAGGGAAGGAGGGAAGGAGGGAAGGAGGGAAGGCGGGAAGGCAGGAAGGCAGGAAGGCAGGAAGGAAGGAAGGAAGAAAGGAAGTTAGTTCCCATGGGGAAAGTGGGCCCAAGGGCACGAGATGCCAAAAAGGGCTCCCAAATTGCTGCCTCAGCCCCCGTGAGCGTGTCCTTGCTGTGGCAGCAGCTGCAGGGGACATTGTGGCTCTGTGGGAACACTGTGTCCCTCCTGCACAGGGATGGGTTGGGCTGGATGGAGGATGCTTGAGGGGGGGAGCATCTGCCTGGCTGCAAGAAGAACTGTCACATCCCCAGCCCGCCCCTGGAACCAAGATGGGCCTCTCAGAGCAGGAACTGGGCACTTCAAAGGGTAATTTATCTGAGTTTTGCAGGTTTAGGGTGTCAATCCCTAAATCCCCAATCCCCAGGCACAATAATTCCCTACATCGATGTCCTCTCCTGCCCTGACCATGAGTCAAATCTGACTCCAAATTTTGGCTCTTCCACTGCCAGAGCCAGCTCAGAGCCCAGGCAGAGTCAGGAAAGAGGCACAGAGCATCTTCCAAAGAGCTCCAGGGTCCTGCCAAAGGGCACAGACTTGAGCACAAGCTGGACACTGGTGTCACATTCAGGGAGATGTGGCCCTGAACATCCCCTCCCAGGTGTCCCTGCAGCAGCCCTGAAACCCCAGCTCAGGGCAGAGTGCTCTGGACTGCCAGGGAAAATGGGAGGTGCTGAGGTCCCGAGGTCCTCCAGTCATGCCCAGCCCCCTCTCAGAAGTGGTGCTCTCCCATTCCACACCAGCAGGACAGATGTTGCTGTCCATGTCTTCAATCATCTGGCCAGACAGAGTTTTTAGGATCTAACATCAGCTGGTGATGCTCACAGCCAAGTTTTTCATCTTGGAGCTAAAACCAGGTTTCAGGGGGAAAAAAAATCCATATGAGCATCTCAGTGTCTCCAACCCTTGGCTTGTCTGGACCTACCACATCACATCTGTTTCCTTCAGGCTGAAAGAATTTTAATGACAATTTCTCCCAAGAACAGGGAACACAGACAGCTCTGCATCCTCCTCCAGGACTAGAGCCTATGGACAGGAGTGAATGCAGAACCTCTGGGGCAGTATGGCCCTAAAAGTGCCAGCAGGCAGGGTCACGTTGGACACCCAGCCCAGCACCTGCAGCCAGGCTCATTCTCAGGGTGACACATGGCAGAGATGTGACCCCTGCATCCTTGCCAAGCAGGTGACACGCTGGCCTAGTAGGACTTGAGCCCATCCATCCCTCCAAGAGGCTTATCCCACATTATTTATGCCCTGGCCTTCCCCCAGGCCTGCCTTGGGCAGGGACAGAGCCAGCCCCATGTGTCCCACTGGAGCTGGGGAAGGAGGGAGCATCCCTGCCACAACAAAGCTGTGTCCCCAAGAGATGGACCCTTTTTATGATGCCCCAAGAGATGGATCCTTTTTGAGGTTCCCCAAGAGATGGATCCCTTTTGGGGTGCCCCAAGAGATGGACCCCTTTAGGGTTTCCTAACAGATGGATCCATTTGGGACATCCTGTTGGATCTCAGGAAACTGGAGTTTTTGAGTTTTCTGTGCTTCCAGGCATAGACCCCCTTGAAAACACTGCACTGGACCTGAAACCTTGGAGAAGACTTGTAAATATGAATAATGAGTTAGAAATCACAAACGTGCAGTGGGTTAGATGTGTGTATTTTCACTGGGTGATGGGTTTTAAATTTGAGGTTTTTATGTATAGTGGTAGCTATGGGACAAGATGGGAGAACTTTGGGTAGTGTCTTTTCTTCTTGTCCATCTTCTTCTCTTCCTTCTTCTCCACGGAACTTAAGTAGTAACCTCTGGACTGGTCAGTCTAAAGTCACTCTAAGGATCATGGGAATCTATTATTGGGTCAAAAGTATAAATAATATAGGTGTTAAACTTTTATTGGTCTGTTTAGCTTTAAGAGGCCTTGAAACAGGCTCAGCCTGGAGCCATTTTTCCTACTTCTAGCAAGGAGCTAGAGGTACTGTTGTACTTTCTGTAAATTTTGATAAGATATAATAAACATCCAAGTCTGAACACGAGAAACTTTCCCGATCGCCTTTCTAATAACCCTGGCCCTGAACAGAAACAGACGAGACTGATGACAAACCACTAATTAGTGGTGCAAAGCCCAGCACACTCCTACATGCCCCAAGAGATGGATCCTTTTTAGGATACCCCAAGAGATGGACCCTTCCCTCCTGGAAATTCCTGCTGCTCAGAAATGCTCCTTCACTGCCACATCCCAGGACCTCACCTGCGGCCTGATGTGGCACAGGAAGATGGAGCTGCATTATGGACGGGCAGGAGCTGATCCCAACCATGAGCTTTTCACTCTCCTCACACATCCTGTGAGGATCCCAAATCCCTGGGCAGCTCTGGAGAGCTGGATCACAGAAATCCACAGCGAGGTTTGCTGGAGTCCCACTTGTCCTAAAAAGCTGTCAGGCTGCATCTCCCAGACGGACACGTTTGGCTTTGGGTTGGCCTGGCAACTGCATTTGTGCTGGTTCATTAACTAATTGCTCAAGCCAGTGTGAATGTTGCACTGATCCAAGCATGGCTGGATGGAGTGAAGCATGTCCCCACCTCCAAGCAGCCCCAGCTGGGGCTCTGCAGGTGCCATCCCCAAATAAAACAGGCAGCATGGACCAGAGCTGGCAGGAATGGCACTCCATGGCCACCAGCACCACCCAGCACGTGGAAATCACTGAGGAGACAAAACCCAGCTGATGTCCCTCAGCATGGCTGAGAACCATCCAGGGATGACCTGAGTCTGGACACTGCTGTGCCCAAAACCCAAAGAAGTCTCAAACACCTCCCCTTCAGCAGCTCAAGTCCTGAACATCCATTTTTCCCACTGGATTATGCCCACATGGAAACTCTCAGCCTTCCTGGAGGACACACTCCTCACCCAGGAATCCAGGGATTAGTCCCATTCATGGTGGTAACCTGTGTTTAATAATTCTTCCTTTTCCTGTTTGCACTGCTCTCATGAAGGATGTCCACATTTATCCCTGCTGGGCAAAGCTCTGGGAAAGCTGCACAGCCTAGGGAGGAGGAGGATGGAGACCTGGGGCTCTTGAACTCTGTAGAAGTTGAATAACACAGCCAGAAGTGAAAAAGGGAAATGAAATGCATGATCACACCCATGAACCCTCTGAGTGCCCTGGAGAGGAAAGTTCACGAGCTTTTCACTGCAGGATGAGGTACAGGGTGATTGTTGGGGTGTCCTGTGCAGGGACAGGAGCTGAACTTTGAAGATCCTGGTGGGCCCCTTCCAGCTCAGGATACTCTGTGGTAACTCCAGACAATCTCCTTGGGTCTGCACAAGGATCTGGGCTGAGAGTTGAGCAGAGTTTCCCTGTTTGGGTACAATCAGTGACTCACAGCCCTTCAGCTCCCTGCTGAAGGCACCACCTTTCACCAACACTTGTCCTCTTGGTCCAGATGTTTCCATCCCCAGCAGCTGCTGTCCCTGGCTGTGGTGCTTCAGAGCCAAGAGAGCCCAGAGCTGTCCTGCAGCACGGCAGCACTCACACAGTGTCACAGTGTCCCTCACATTCCTACGTGTGGCCATGACTTTCCGAGCTGGTTCTTCTCTGCCTTGAAGCCAAATGGAGGAAAACACCAACAAATTGTGGTTGTTTGGTGGAAATCCAGGCTGGGCTGGCCTCCCGTGCCCCCAGGAACACCAGGGCAGGCTGGAGGGCAGCTGGCATGTGGCTGAGTAGTCCTTGCTGCTCCCTGATCCAAGGCCAAACCATCTGATGGGCTCCACAAAAAACCCTCTGGCACAGGTACCCACAGGTGTGTGCACACATTCCCAGGTTCTCTCACATCCTGGGGGATGTGGGAGCCCACAAACGAAAGCACCTTCAGCCCTGCTCTATTTTTGCACTCTCCAGAGCCAAGCTGCTTCCCCGCACCGTGAGTTGGAGGGAGCAGCATCTGCTCCTCAGCGTGCGACCAAAAGCCTTGTGATGGTGATGAGCCTCCTTTGAAAGGTGTTGATTTTGTGGGAAGAAGGAAGGAATCTCTCCTGGGACACTTTCTCCAAGAGGTGCAGAGGAATCAGACACAGACCTTATATTTTCTTTTCTATTTAAGAGGGAAAGAGCCTAAATCCTCTCTGTTAGTGGCTTTTTTAACCTTCTGCATGTGCAGACACTGGTGAGTGGATGCAGTCCTGCCAAACTGAGGTTTGTCACTCTTGGTCCCCTTCCATGCTCACATATGGGCAGGAGTTTCTCAGCCCCTGGTGCAGGCTGGTCTGGAGATTTAAATTGTTCTGCAATGCCTGAGATGGTGAATGCTGAATTTTATAACGATTTTTTCAAGCTTTTCCACCTTGGAGCTGACACCGGAGGTGACACACAGCCTGGTGACAGAGCTTCAGCCCCAGCAGAAGCTCTGCCCATTCCTGTACCCACACACCAGGCTGGTGGCACCACAGGGACTCCTGGGAAGTGGGAATTGGGAGGATGGGCTGCCCAGGGAGCCACTGGATTCAGGGTCTGCTCCCACCCATGGTGGGGACAGAGTGCAGAGACCTCCTGCTCTTCACCCATCCACTTCTGCAGCAGGCAGAAGCTTCAGAGCTTCACAGCCCTGTGCAGGCAAGAGGATGCCATGAGCACCCCTCCAATGGTCCCTGTGCCCTTCGCTGCCTCCTCTTCCTCTCTGCCTGGCACAGCCCTTGCCAGGCCTGGCATGGGCAGCACACCAGCCGTGTCCCCTGGGCACTGAGATGGGCTCAGCACATCCTCCACGAGCAGCATCTGACCCTCCAAGGCTCCCTGTGCCCTCAGCAGGGGCTGGTGGCAGCTGCAAGGTGCCCCAAACAGCCGGGCTGAGCCCGGTCCAGCAGGTCCCCAGGCTGTGCCCCAGGCTGGCAGCAGCCCCAGCCCTGCCCCTGCCTCCTCCCTGTCCCTGCAGGTGCAGCACAACCCCAGCCTGAGTCCCTGAGTCATCCCCAGGCAGGGCTGGACCCTGGAGAGGCCCAGCTGGGGACATGGAGTGACACTGGGCAGTGTCACACCTTGTCCAGGCAGGATTTGGCCGTGGGGCTCCTGGGCACAGCCCTGGCAGGAGGCACCAGCACAGGTCAGCTCTGGGGGAGGCTGTGCAGGTGAGGCTGCTCCGTGGGAGGATCACCTGGTGGCCTGGGGGAAAGGTGTTCTCTTGCTGTCTCTGCAAAGTGCTTCCTTATCCCAGGGCTCCTCTGCCTCTCCCACCTGCCCATGACAGCAACGGGAGCAGAACGAGCCTTTGGGGAGCTTGAAGGGGTGCAGGGGTTTTTGGATCCAGCATGGAATCACATCCACGTGCTCCAGCTGTGTCCTGCAGCAGCCCAGTGTGGTGGCAGGAGCTGCACAGGTGTCACCCCTGCAGCAGGGCCCATCTCTCCTCGCTGCTGACAGTTCAGTGAAGTAAAACCAGCCTCCTCCTCCTCCTCACTGCAGGCTGCTGCAGGAGAGCCACCACTGGGCTGGACAGGGCAAGCTCAGGGAAGGTGTCCCTGAGAAGATCCAAGGGGCATGAGAGGATGGGAGGGATGTCCATGCAGTTGGGGGTCAGGTGAAGATTTGAGGATGATGTCCATGCAGTTGGGGTTCAGGTGAAGATGTGGGGATGATGTCCGTGCAGTTAGGGGTAAGGTGAAGATTTGGGGATGGGTGTCAGAGCTGCCACTCTCAGGTGAGATTTTCCCAACCAGCACCAGGGCAGAGGGGCCAGCTGTCCCTGGGACAGATACACAGCAGGAGGACCTGGTCCTCAGGCATCACCTCTGGGGACAAGCACACTCAGCTCCAACCTGTCCAGACAACAGCAAGTCCAGGAGGATGCAGTCACCATTGCTGGACACCTCGGGAAGGCACAGGGACACCCCCAGCACACGCCCCACAGCTCTGGGGGGTGACAATGTGCTTCTGCCCTTCTCCTCCTGCAGCCCTGGCCCACCTCTCCCCCTGCCCACCACGTCCCACCTCTTCAGAGGCCTCCAAACCCCATCTTGTTATGGCACCAGCTGGTCAGAGGAATAATCCGGGTCTGGAGGGAAGCCAGGGCAGAATGCAGCCCGGGGGGGGGTGGGGGGGGCTGGCAGAGCAAGCCATGGCAACGCGGCAGCATCCTCCCCATCCTTCCTTCCTTCTCTTCCTCCCGGAGAAGGAGCCCACAGGAGATGTCCTGCCTCGGGGTCAACCCCCAGCTTGGCCCTCTTGCTCCTCAGGAGCAAACAGCTCCTGCAGGAAAACCTCCAGGGAGCGCCAGGCTGGTGCAGCCCAGGGAATCTCGTGCCAGCCGCACCGCTGCCCAGGGACGGGGGATTTGGGGACCCTGCAGGCTGCTCCCAACTCTTGGGCAGTGGAACAGCCCCTAAAGGCAGGCACTGATGCACCAAGCCCAGGAGCTCCCCACGGCAGCCCAAGGAGCACCCCAATCCCTGCAGGGGCAGGGCTGGACCCCAGGGTGCTCCCGCGGTGCCACCCCCGGCTCCTCTGCAGCATTCTGCCTGCACAAACCCTGCTCCCCCCTCGCAGCCACCCACGCTTCCCCGCCAGCCCGGCTGCCCGGCTCCACATTATCATTTTCAGTCTGGAATCATGTTTTTCATGGAAAGAACGGAGCAGTTTGGCACTAAACCCTGAAGGGGAGGATTAAGTCAGATTTCCCTGATGCTGCCTTGAACCTCTCTCTGCGTGTCTGTGTGTGTGTCTGTGCTCTCCCCCAGCCTTTTCCGGCGCAGAGACAATGAATGAAAATAAGGGACACGCAGTGGCGCTGGTCTCTGTCCCCTCTCGGCCAGGGCACCGCATGTGGCACTGCCAGGGCTGCGTGGGCAGCGGGTCCAACCCCCCCCCCTCTGCATCCCACCGTACCTGTCCCCCCTCCGGGACCCCCAAAACAAACCCAGCACAGCCCCATAGCCAGCCCCCCCTTCCCAACGCCGATCCTGCAGCACAGGAACACCGGGACATTTCCCTGCCTTTCCCCGTCCATTTTGGGCTCAGTGGCCGATGCAGCAGCCCGGGCTGGGCGGGGGGATGGCGCACCCGGCGCCAGGTGACACCGGCACGGTGGCAGGGCCATGGGTCCGTGGGGATCCCCCCCGTTTTCCCCCCCCTGCCCATCACCACCCACCCGATCACACCACCAGCCCCGGCCGCGCCATCTGCAGCGGGCGAGGGAGGGCGGGGGGATGGCCACGGGCACGGATGGCACGCCAAAAACACCCCAAAAACCATCCAAAAACCAAAAAGAAAACACCCAGATCCGGCCGCGGCCGGCCACGGTGCCACGGAAATAAACCCTGCGAGAGGCGGGGAGGAGGAGGAGGAGGAGGAAGGCTCATGGCTGCGGGGGGAAGTTCCCACCGGTTCCTGCCCTTTCATTTTCTTCTTTTTTTTTTTTTAATGCGGAGTTTTTTCGCCTTAATTTCGCCCCGGGGAAAGAAGCGCCCCTCCTTCCTCGTCCAGCCTCGGGTGTTTTTTGGAGAACAACCCCCCCGTTCCCCCCCGGGAAAATATCGCCTTGCAACAGCCGGGAAGGAGGAAGCGGAGCCGGGGACGATCGCGCCGTGCCCCCGCCCGCGGCTCCCGGGAATATTCCGGCCGGGAATAGCGCGGGGGAGCGGGACCCCCGCGGACAAGGGATGCCCGGGGAGGGGGGGGACACACACAGGGGCACCCCCGGGTTGGGGAAGCCGGGGCACATCCGGGAAAATAGTAATAATAATGATAGGAATAAGAATAATAATGAAATGGACCCCAGCGTTTGAGCGGGATTTGCTGCAGACAAAGCGGGAGGGCCCTGCCTGGCACTGCGCTGGGGGAGGGTTTGGGGGGGCTCTGCACCCCTCTGTGCCCCCCCTCGGGGCTCAGCCTCGGCCCTTTGGGAGCCTGGGGGCCACGGGGGTCGATGGGGGATAAAACCGAGGGGTTCCCGAGCGTCTCTGGCTTCCTTGTACCCCCCCCGCTTTTCCACCGTGGCCCCGTCACCAATCCCCCCCTCCCGCAGCACTGCAGAAAAGCCCCCAACACCCGCAAAAATTCAACAAATACACCCCGGAAGGTGACAGCACCCCGGACCCCCCCCCAGCACACAACGCCAGCGTGTCCCCACAGGGGTGTCCCGTGT
>VWZS01001396.1:178331-248376 GCA_013397075.1 Rhabdornis inornatus
TCCCCATCCTGCTCAGGCACCCACTGGAGTGATGGGATGAAGGAAACCCGGACCAGGACCACGCTGGGGACAATGCCCTGTGCATGTGGCCACGTGGGAATAAACCAAAATGTGCTCAACTGCTGAGTTTTGAGCTTCCAAATGTCTCCAGTCACAATAAAACCCTTCAAACACCTTTACTTTCCTGTCCCAAGCTTTAGCAGCCGAGCCTGTCCCTGCCACCAGCCAGCCTGCGCCAAAAGCTCCCTGCTGTGTCACCACGTGGCACTGCCTGACAGTGCCAGGCATCGTGCCCATCCTCAGGTGGTTTTTGGAGCCCCAAAAGCAGCCTGTGTGTCTGTGTGACAGCCTCCAGGCTCTGTTGACACGCTATTTCTGTGTGCCACAAACATCCCTTTCCTGTTAGCAAATACAATATCAATGCTGTCTATTTTTTACCTCTTCATTCAGGTTTTAATTTTTTATTTAAGAAACACACCGGTGGGCAAAAGAGGCAGTGATGACTCAGTGCTCCAGTGCTCGTCTGTAATAATTTTTCAAAAATAAGGCTTTTAAACCACTTTACTTGGTTTATTTAGCAGGACTGTGTGTGCACTGCCTAAATTGTATTCCATACATTGCTTTTTTGGAAGGGATAAAGCTTGGTTTCTAATAATGAAGTTATTTACATGGATAGATGTTCCCATTTATTTTCAATTTGAAGGGGGTGGATGCATTTTCATCGCCTCTTAAATACCATCACCCCACTAAGACAGAATTTCAAATGAATTCACGGCGAGACTCCTCAGGGATCAGCACTGGGGAAAGTGTTTAAAAGCCTCAAGTGGAAAGATTTTCTATTTGGAAATGAGATTTTGCTGCAGATAAATCTCCCACGAGAATCCCTTGATATCGGCAGCATTTTGGCCAGGCAAACAAACTGCAAACAAGCCCCATGCTAAGGGTAAAACCTTCTTATGGGGACATCTCGGGGGAAAAAAGGAAAATATTCCAGCTTTGGAATGTTTTTCCCATTGAAATGAGTCGGAGGAGTGAGAACAAGTGTTAGGATGGAAAAGGCTGATGCACCGTGGGCATCCCTGGGGGGAGAGGGTGCTGGGACAAATGCAGGTGGCATCTGGGTGCCACTCGATGTCCTGCTGTTTTTTGGCCACCGGGGGAGCGGCAGGGGCGCACCCGCATCCCTCCCTTCGTCCCTGCCCAAAAAGGAGAATTCTTGGCTCCGGGGTGGCATCCCCCTGGCACGGCGAGGGGGCAGGACCCGCTGGTGTCCCCGGGGTGGTGGCACCGCTGCAGGGCAGGGCTGGCGGTGGCCGCGGGCGAGGAGGGGTGTGCGCATCCTGCCGCCCCCTGCCCAGCCCCGCGGCGGCCAAGGGCAGCTATTTCAGGAGGATAAACAGGATGCCTCGCTCCCAGCCCGGCCACTTCCAAGCCTCCCTCCCACCGCTCCCGGATAAACAAGTCCAGCCCAGGAAAAGCCTCCTGGAGCTGTTTCCACGCTGGCTGCCTCACACCGAGCCAAGCAGCTGAGCCCAGCTGAGCCCGGCCCAGCCTCAGCTTCCAGGGGTCTGGAAGCATCCAGGGGCCCAGAGCGACCCCAAGGCGTGCATCCACCTCGGCGGCGACTCCCCGGAGCCTCCCTGCAGCTGGGAACACCTTGAACTTTCTGGTCACGCCACCACTGCCCCTTCCTCCTCCTCCTCCTCCTCGCTCGGTCACACCCCGAGCTGCTGGCGGTGCCCAGGCTCTGGGAATGACGGCGGCGAGCCCTTTGGTCCCCGCGGATCGTGCCCAGGCGGCGCCGCAGGATCTGCCAGGGCTGTTTCCGCCTGTTGCGCTTGAGGAAGGAGCCGCAGCAGCAGCGAGAGGAAGGAGGAGCTTTTCCGCCTCTTCCTCCAGCTCCTCCGGCTCCAGCTGCTTCCTCCCCGGCTGTGTCCGAGGAGACTTCGCAGGATCGCCGGCACATTCCCGGTTTTAGTCTCCCCCCCTGAGTGTCACCTCCTGCTCCCTGGCTCAGCCGGGAGATGCCAACCCCCATCCCGGGACAGCTCCTGGTCCAAAACATGTGGCCGGGGCGGGTTTTAAATCAACTCCAGCTTTCCCATCCCGTTGTCCCACGGCTGGGGGGGGCGAGGGGCCCCTCGCCGTGCCCGCCGCTCCCACACCTGCTCTCCAGTTTGGCACCAAGGTCAAGGCCGGCGGCTGCGGGGTGTGGGCACAGGTAGGACGGAGCCCGGGTGTGGCAATGCCGGGCTGGAGCAGTGCGGTGCCAGCACGGAGCCGGTTTTCCCGGTGTGAGTGCGGGGGGACACCGGGCACTGCCCAGCTCCCGGCTGGAGGGGCACGGCCCCCTCCTCCACCCTGCCCATCCCCCCCGCCGGCAATTAGCGCGGCTAATTACCCGGCGGGGGGACACTCGCAGCCTTCCCTCCTCCTCCTGCCGCTCCTCCCGCCGCCCGGCCCGGCCCGGCTCCGCTCGCCATGGGAGATGTGGTCTCCACGCACCTGGACGAGGGTCGCCGCCAGCACATCGCGGGTGAGCCCCCGGCGCGCCCCCCGCTCCGCTCATCCCCACCGGGATCTCCGCATCCCTCCTCCCTCCTTTAATCCCTTTGGGAACCCCCCGCTCAGTCTTCCCGAGACCCCCACGCCTGCTCTTCGCCTCTCTCTGGCTCTTTAAACTTTTCAATTTTGAGTTTCCCCGTGGTTTTGCCTCGGCACAGCTCAGGGGGGTACCCGAGGTGCCCGTGTGCCTCCCGAATGAAAGGCTGGGTTGTGCCGGGGGTGTTTGTGTTGGCGGCGGGGCTCGGGGACCCCTCGGGCTGCGGGGAGGGGAGAAGGGATTTGGGCTCCGGGGGTGCTGGAAGCCCGGTCCGGCGCAGGGACAGCGCTGTCAGCACGGGGGCTGCTGCCTCTGGCTGGCAGATGAGTTTCATCCCGCTCCCTTCAGAGTGCAGGGAGATCCTTAGGGAGCCCCCCCTCAAAGGTTCTGGGGCGGAGGGAAGGACTGGCCGCAGCCCTGGCTGCCTCCAGGCAGGACACAGCAGTGTCCCAGCCAGCGCCGTGGGACGGGCAGGGGTGACAATGTGGTCATTGAGAGCCCGTCTGTCGGAGCGGCAGCGCCTCGCCCCTGGCACAGGATGTCTGGCCAGAGCGGCTGGGAACCGCGGGGTTACGGCTCTGCACAGACACGGATCGTGGGAAGCCGTGCCTGGGGGGCTCGGCGCTGCTAATTGGGGTCTGCGGTGACACGCCTGACCCCTGGCAGTGGGGTCAGCCCTCTGTCACGGTGCTGGGCTCCCCCAAGGCGCTTTGCGTCACTCGTGATGCGGGCGCTTGGCTCCCCGGGGCTTCTGAGCTGGCAGGATGTGACCTCCGAGCCCTTTCGTGCCCCAGCTTTGGTTTCAGCTCCCCAGGCTGGCAAAACCTCGTCTCCAGCGGGTGAAGCCACACCACGCACCTGGGCGGGTGTCGCAGCCGAGGGTGGCTTCGTGCTGGACCTTGTGCATCTCGTCGGCAGCTCAAGGGCTGGGGAGTGCCGATGTTTTGGAGCTGACTCCGCCGTATCACTCCTCTGTGGCAGCCATAAAGCCACGGGAGTTGCTCTGAAGTCCTTTTGTCCCCGAGGGCTCTGGGGGAAACGCTGCTGCCGGCCGTGGGGCTGGCACAGGACGCGGTGTCTCGCCGTGCAGCCCATCCGCCCTGCCAGGCCCCATCCTGGCAGGAATGCTTACGTGGTATGCGGCTCAGCAGGACGCCAGCAGGTTTCTGAGCTTTGAAGGAGAGCTTGGAACTCGCTCTGGGGTTTTCATCTTGCATTAGTTAAAGCTCAGCCCGGCTGATCCGCGAGGCTGCACCGGGTCGGGGCTGCCTGGGGCGTGTTTGGATCCAAAGCACATGCCGAATTTCTCTGTAACTTGCTGGTTGTCTGTGTAGAGGTGCCTCCTTGTGCAAGCCCCTGCGATCCTAATCCTGAAGAATAACAAGGAGAAGCCTGGTTGGGTTTCCTATGCAGGAATCTGTCTCTGCTGGGTCAGGGATTGGGTGTTTGCAAGGCCAGGCTGGATGGTTGCACCCTGGCAGGGACTGGGCTGTTACCCCAGCATGGGATTTATTCCATGATTGGGGACTGCAGAGGGCTTTTCATGAGAAAAAGTTTTCATGGGAAAAAGATTCCATGAGGAAAAACAGATGCCTGTGGAATAGGATTATGGAGACTGGGCTGGGACATGTCCTGTGCCATGCTGGGGCGAGTAGGGGGACACACACCTGTACTGGGACACCTCCCTGGGAGAGACTGGGACAAACTGGGTTCCTGGAGCACCTCTCTGCTCCTGCCAGGGCTCCTGGCTGGTGGAGGAGCCCTCGGAGCTGGGAGGGGCTGGAACCCAGCAGGCAAGGCACGACTTGCTGTCAGGCATGCAAAGCAACGTGGCGGGGAAAACTCCGGGTTTTCCTGCCTAGCTCGGCCTGTTCTCTGCTGCTGCTGCCCCAGGAGAGATCCAGCCCTTCTCCAAGCAGCTTTTCCCAGTTGTCCTCTCAGATTTGGGGGGTTTGGATTTGCTGCCCAGGCCACCATGACCCCTGGTTGCTGGAGGGACAGGAGCTCTTTGGGCTTGGCAGAGTTTCTCAAGGTTGCAGCCCCTAGGCCAGCAGNGAGGCCGGGGGCGGCGGGCGGGACGCGGGGCGGTGCGGGAGGAGTGGCCGGGGAGAGCCGCGGGGCGCCGCGCTGCCGGGCCGCCCCGAGCGCTGCCTTCCTCCTCCTCCTTCTCCTCNTTGGCAGAGTTTCTCAAGGTTGCAGCCCCTAGGCCAGCAGAGCTGCTGGGAGAGCCTGGCCCAGACCTGGGCCCCTCCTGGGAATGGGATAAAGGCAGGAGGGAGCTGGGAAATGCCCACAGTGCAAATGCCCTGTCCCAGCCCGTTTAATGGTGGCTCTCTGAGGTTCATGCCAATGTCTCTCAGAAGTCACAAGCCACACACGTGTGGCTTGGCTGGCTCAGGGTCTTTCCTCCCACTGCTGGGGCTGGTGGGGCTGGAGGGCTCCAGGCAGTCACAGAGCAGCTCCCTGCCAGCACTGGGCATGCTGGGGCTGTCAGGACAGCCAGCTGTGATCCACAGCTGCTGGCAGAGCTTCCTGCAGCTCCTGCATTCCCTTCTCTGACCCTGCCACCTCCTCCTGCCACCCTGGTTTGGACATCTTCCTGCCTGAGTCATCCAGTTTGTTTGTCAACACCCTTCAGCTGCCCTCCTCCTCCTCCTCCTCCTCCTCCTCCTGCTCTTCCTCGCAGATGTGGGTTGGGAGTTTCTTCCAAGCTGCTCTGTGGGCTGGAGCAGGGACTGGCTCATCCTCCTTGTGCAAGGAGGGGGGTGTGTGGGCACCATCACCTGGGCACACGAGGGTGGCAGGGATGGGGTGTCCTGGTGTCCAGGATGTCACTGGGTGCCCTGGAGTTTTGCACAGTGGCCTCTCATGTCCAGGGCAGTGGGTGCTCTTAGCATGGGACTGGATGAGGCTATTCCCTCATGCTGGAATCACTCCTTCCCTGCAGCATCCCATGCTCCTGAGGGCTGAGGTGAAGTGTGGCTGGCAGGAGCTGGCTGGCTCTGGGTGGAGCTGCTGGTCCTGAGCCCAGGATGCCAGTGCCCAGGGATGCAGCAGGAGCTCCTGGGTGCCATCCCGGGTGAGTGGCAGAGCNCGGCCGTGGGGCTGGCACAGGACGCGGTGTCTCGCCGTGCAGCCCATCCGCCCTGCCAGGCCCCATCCTGGCAGGAATGCTTACGTGGTATGCGGCTCAGCAGGACGCCAGCAGGTTTCTGAGCTTTGAAGGAGAGCTTGGAACTCGCTCTGGGGTTTTCATCTTGCATTAGTTAAAGCTCAGCCCGGCTGATCCGCGAGGCTGCACCGGGTCGGGGCTGCCTGGGGCGTGTTTGGATCCAAAGCACATGCCGAATTTCTCTGTAACTTGCTGGTTGTCTGTGTAGAGGTGCCTCCTTGTGCAAGCCCCTGTGATCCTAATCCTGAAGAATAACAAGGAGAAGCCTGGTTGGGTTTCCTATGCAGGAATCTGTCTCTGCTGGGTCAGGGATTGGGTGTTTGCAAGGCCAGGCTGGATGGTTGCACCCTGGCAGGGACTGGGCTGTTACCCCAGCATGGGATTTATTCCATGATTGGGGACTGCAGAGGGCTTTTCATGAGAAAAAGTTTTCATGGGAAAAAGATTCCATGAGGAAAAACAGATGCCTGTGGAATAGGATTATGGAGACTGGGCTGGGACATGTCCTGTGCCATGCTGGGGCGAGTAGGGGGACACACACCTGTACTGGGACACCTCCCTGGGAGAGACTGGGACAAACTGGGTTCCTGGAGCACCTCTCTGCTCCTGCCAGGGCTCCTGGCTGGTGGAGGAGCCCTCGGAGCTGGGAGGGGCTGGAACCCAGCAGGCAAGGCACGACTTGCTGTCAGGCATGCAAAGCAACGTGGCGGGGAAAACTCCGGGTTTTCCTGCCTAGCTCGGCCTGTTCTCTGCTGCTGCTGCCCCAGGAGAGATCCAGCCCTTCTCCAAGCAGCTTTTCCCAGTTGTCCTCTCAGATTTGGGGGGTTTGGATTTGCTGCCCAGGCCACCATGACCCCTGGTTGCTGGAGGGACAGGAGCTCTTTGGGCTTGGCAGAGTTTCTCAAGGTTGCAGCCCCTAGGCCAGCAGAGCTGCTGGGAGAGCCTGGCCCAGACCTGGGCCCCTCCTGGGAATGGGATAAAGGCAGGAGGGAGCTGGGAAATGCCCACAGTGCAAATGCCCTGTCCCAGCCCGTTTAATGGTGGCTCTCTGAGGTTCATGCCAATGTCTCTCAGAAGTCACAAGCCACACACGTGTGGCTTGGCTGGCTCAGGGTCTTTCCTCCCACTGCTGGGGCTGGTGGGGCTGGAGGGCTCCAGGCAGTCACAGAGCAGCTCCCTGCCAGCACTGGGCATGCTGGGGCTGTCAGGACAGCCAGCTGTGATCCACAGCTGCTGGCAGAGCTTCCTGCAGCTCCTGCATTCCCTTCTCTGACCCTGCCACCTCCTCCTGCCACCCTGGTTTGGACATCTTCCTGCCTGAGTCATCCAGTTTGTTTGTCAACACCCTTCAGCTGCCCTCCTCCTCCTCCTCCTCCTCCTCCTCCTGCTCTTCCTCGCAGATGTGGGTTGGGAGTTTCTTCCAAGCTGCTCTGTGGGCTGGAGCAGGGACTGGCTCATCCTCCTTGTGCAAGGAGGGGGGTGTGTGGGCACCATCACCTGGGCACACGAGGGTGGCAGGGATGGGGTGTCCTGGTGTCCAGGATGTCACTGGGTGCCCTGGAGTTTTGCACAGTGGCCTCTCATGTCCAGGGCAGTGGGTGCTCTTAGCATGGGACTGGATGAGGCTATTCCCTCATGCTGGAATCACTCCTTCCCTGCAGCATCCCATGCTCCTGAGGGCTGAGGTGAAGTGTGGCTGGCAGGAGCTGGCTGGCTCTGGGTGGAGCTGCTGGTCCTGAGCCCAGGATGCCAGTGCCCAGGGATGCAGCAGGAGCTCCTGGGTGCCATCCCGGGTGAGTGGCAGAGCTCAGGGATGCAGCAGGAGCTCCTGGGTGCCATCCCGGGTGAGTGGCAGAGCTCAGGGATGCAGCAGGAGCTCCTGGTGCCATCCCGGGTGAGTGGCAGAGCTCAGGGATGCAGCAGGAGCTCCTGGCTGCCATGCCGGGTGAGTGGCAGAGCTCAGGGATGCAGCAGGAGCTCCTGGGTGCCATCCCGGGTGAGTGGCAGAGCCCAGGGATGCAGCAGGAGCTTCCAGATGTCTCCAGAGGGATGTAGGGGTGGGTGGCAGCACAGGGAGGGTCCCTGGGAGCTCACACCTTGCTCTGGCATCTCCGGGGAGTCGCCAGCCTGTTAATTACGGAGCGAAGCAGCTGCTAATTTCGGGGTTAGACTTCCACAGGCAGCAGCCCACGCAGAGGTGGCAGAGGTGACACCGAGCCTCGTCCCTGGGGCCGGACCTGCAGCCTCCCTGCTCCAACGAGCCTTGTCGGGCATCGGTGTCTGGATCCCTGATCCCACCAAGGATGGCATAGGATGGCATGGGATGGCATGGGATGGCATGGCATGGGATGCAGGGCCGGCTCCAGAGGTGCCTGGCAAATGCCAGAAGGCAGCAGGCTGTGGTGTGCCGCAGGGATCGAGGCTGCTGGCAGCAGCAGGAGGTTCTCTGTGGCTTCCCTAAGCGTGACACTCATTTCCCAGCCTCTGCCACAGCTCAGCTCCCGCCGGCGTGGGAGGTGGAGGCTGCCGGGCTCTGGGGTTGGTCTTGAGGCTGGAGCCCTCACCCTGCCCCGGGGGAAGCCGTGCGGGGAGGCTCCGAGGGCTCGGCACTGCAGCCATGCAGTGGTTTCTCCCAACGAAATGTGTATCTTTCATCGCCAAATAAATAACTCCCCTGGCATGTCAGGGCTCCCTGCCAGCAGCGAGGGCTGGTTCTGGCAAGCTGGGGCTTTACCTGCAGCCGTCGTGTCGGGGCACGGGGCTAGCTCTGAGCCAGCGTGTTGGGGCAGGGGACACGGCTCTGGTGGCCTTCCCACGTGGGCCGGCCATGGGAGTCCTCCTGGCTGTGTCCAGCCCCGGGGCAGAGCTGCCTTCCCTCGGGGAGGGCTTTCCCTGCTTCCCCCAGCCAGGCTTTAGCCAGAGGCCTCGGCTGGAGCGAGCTGGGGCATGCAGGGAGGGGATCCCTGCTCTGCCTGCGAGCAGCAGGACTGGAACAGGAGGAACAGAGCCAGGATGGCTGCTCAGAGCTCTCCTGGGCCAGCCCAGGGAGAGAAAAGCACCCCCAGACCAGGACACCTCCATAGCAGTATCAGACACCCCAAAACTCATTGCAGGGACACAGCCAGAGCTGGGATTTCCTGGCTCAGAGCTCAGAGGGGCTCGGTGCCTCTTGGCACAGCCCCGTCAGCTCCAGCCCACCCTCCTGGGACTGACAGGCTCCTGTGTCTCCGAGCTTCCAGCAGGGCTGGAGGGATCCAGGGATGTTTATCCATGGGCATTTGATGGGCTAAGTGAAGGTGTGAAGGCAGGTGAGGACCAGGACCTGCTCTGCCCCTGCAGGACCCAGCTCTGCTCCCACCACCCAGTTTGTGGGGGATGTCACCTCATGGTGAGGCTGCAGCCCCCAGAGCCCATCTGGTGAGGTCCCCAAGCAGGAGCTGAACCTCCTCCCCAGCCCCTGGCTGGCCTGGGAGCCTTGTCCCAGCCTGGACATGCCTGCAGTGGGCCCCATGGAGAGGAGGGGAAGAAGGGGCAGAGCCGAGCAGCTCGTTGCTTCCTCCCAGTCTCTTGAACCGGCGGGGGAGGAAGGAATAAAACTCCACCTTTTCCCCCTTTTCAAAGGGAAAGAGCAGCGACATTTGACACAGGTCCCAGCTCTGGTAGAGCACAGTGCCCTTCTCTGTGCCTTCCTGCCCTTTGCCATGCCTTCCTGCCCTTCTCTGTCCCCTTCTGCCCTTCCCTGGCAGGGATCTCTCTTGGGAACTTGGACCCCTTCACTAGGGGAGTCCCTGGATAGGACATTCCCACACAGCACGATGGATGGGACACTGCCCTGGAGGGCCTGGGGCAGGATCTCACCCATCTCCCGTTGTGCTGGTGGCCTCTGGGGTGCAGGACACTTGTCCTGGCTTCCTTTCTCCTTCTGCCAGCTCTGCTCAGCCCCTTGAGAGATTTTCCTGCATGAAGGGATGTGCCCAAAGCTGGGGTGAGCCAGCTCCCAGACCCCAAAATCGTGGTGGCTCAGCATCCTATGGCATGGGTACGGAGGTGCTGGACACAGGAGCCTCCCCAGCAGCAGGGGAAGGAGCTCCAGGACAGGTTCAGGTCTGTTTTCTTCAAATCCCTCTTGGTCAGGTTGTTTTTTAGATACACATAAAAATCTTTGTTTGGTCTCCTCCCCTAGGGCTGGATTGGTTTCCCACTGGCTCTGTCCAGCTGGGCACAGGGACAGTGTGCCAGGTTCAGCTCCTCTCCCTGGGGCTGGGCATGAGGGGATGCAGGGGAAGCTGCTGGGACATCCCGGAGCAGGGATCACCCACCCCCAGCACAGGAGATGGCCGAATTTGCTCTGTCCCCTTTGCCGTGGGGACCTCATCTCCCGGGGGCTGCAGGATGTGGGTCCCTGAGCCCAGCCCGGCTGGGCACGGCGGGATTGCGCCATTCCCGAGGGATGCGATGCTGCCTGGCCGGTGCGGGGGGATGAGCCGGGTGTTGTCTGGGCAGGGGTGGTGCTGGGTCCCACCCTGCTGTGGGGAGAGCCGGAGCGGTGGCAGCTCTTCTCCACCCTGCCCGGCTGCTGGTGGCACTCAGGGGGATGTGGTTGCAGCCCAGGATGAGGGCAGTGGGTGCTGGTCTAGCTCAGGGTTTGGGGTTGGTGTTCAGCTTGAACCAAGCCCTTCTATAGGGATGCTCCATCCTTCCACAGTCACCTGCCTGTCCATGGGACATATCCTGACAGTCCTGGGAGTGCAGTCATCACTGTCCCCCTACAGGGATGCTCCATCCTCCCACAGCCACCTGCCTGTCCATGGGACAGTCCTGGGAATGCAGTCACCTCTGCTGGAGGCTGTGCCTGCTGTCAGGTGGCACTCTGGGCTGGGGTGGCTTTAACCCCATGGCTTTGGAGCGTTCCCCAAAGGGAAAGGGGGCTTGCAGGTTGGGTGGGAGCAGGGATCTCCTCCTCCCCCACCCCTCGGAGGCTGTTCGGGCAGGGAGGCTCAGGGCAGGGATGTCGCTCCAGCCCCAGAGCCGCTGCTGGCCCCGCTGCTGTTTGTTATTCACAGGCACATTCCTCGCACGCAGCAGCCCCGCACTGCTGTTCCCAGGAGCAGCGGGACACCGGCATCCACGCCACGGGAAAACACCCTCGGGCACGTAGCTGGCCACTAATCCCTGTCCTGCCGGGCTGGATGTGACCCCGAGGCACGGGAAGGGGCTGGGGCAGGGGGCTGAGCTGGGCTCAGGGCTGGGGTTGGGGAGCACAAGCAGCGGTGTCCAAAGGAGCAGCAGCAGGTGTCCGATGCTTGCATGAGAGTGGTTTTTTCAGTGTTTTTCAGCTGCTTAGAGGCTGAGGAGCTGCTGTGGAACGTGCTGTTTCATTTCCAGCCCCCGTGGTTGGCTCCAGAGCCTGGCAGGGCCACGGGAGCACGGCTGTGCCCTGCCAGGTTGGATGGGGCTGGAAGGGCAGCGGCGTTGGCAAGCAGAGATGGGCTGGGTGCTCCAGGGCAGGCACAGAGCCATGGCAGCATCCCCGGGGTCCCAGCTGGCCGGGGGGACACCCCAGGGTGCTGGGGATGGGGCAGCTCTGGCAGAGCCGTGTCCCCGGCGGGTGCCCCAGCCCTGCGCTGGCATCACGGGCGCTTGTGACTCATGCGGGGGCAGAGCCCGGCACGGCACAGGCACGGCCAGAGAGGATGAACCGGTTCAGGCCTGGCCCCAGCTGGTTTCTCCGGCGAGGCTCCGCTGCCTCATCCCTTCCTGCGGCTCAGCCCACCGTTCCCAGCGCGGCTGAGTCACAGGGCAGCCGCTGCTCCGAGCCGGGACGGAGGCACCGTGTGCTCCCTTTCCACCCCCACCGCCCTTCTGAGCTGGTTTCGGGCAATATTTTCAACTCTGAAAATATTCCCGATGGATTTTGGAGTGGTGCTGGAGCCTGGCAGTGCCCCTGTCCTGCCAGATCCCTGGTGCTGGGCAGTGCCTGGCATCAGAGCAGCCTCTGCTCCCACTGGTTCCAGTCGAGCTCAGTCCCGATCCCGAGAGCAGCCCAGAGCAGGAACACCCCGCGGTGGGTTTGGCTGGGTTTGTGTGAAGGGTGCATTTGGGTTCAAGGAGGTCAGAGGGGAAACTCTCCCAGTTTTTGCTCTCCCTGCTTTGCTTTCCCTGTTCCAGCCTCTCCTGGTTTGTATGAGAGCTGCTGGGCCAGCCCCTGGGTTCTGCTGTGATCAGGAGCAGCCCCTTCTGTGTGCCAGTGCCCCGGGCGAGGAACTGGTGTCCCCGGGTGAGGAACTGGTGCCCAGCTTGCCCCGGTGCTGCCATGTCCTCTGGGTGCTCAGCAGGGCTGAGTCAGGCCCAGATGAAGGCGTTTGTGTTTCTGGGTGGAAATGAGCTCACATCCAAATTCCCGAAACCCTGAACTGCTGGCTGGGGGCTTAACCCTTTGGGTGCACCCGCTGCCTCTGCAGGATTCCTGTGCCCCATAGACAGTGGCACTGTCCCTTGTGCTGGCTGTCACTGCACTGCTACTGCTCAGCCTGCCTGGAGCCATCTCCTGCTGTCAGTCTTTCCCAGATTCCTGCTGGGATGAGCCTGGGATGAGCCAGGACAGTCCATAGCCATGGGTCCTCATGTCTGGGTTTTTTTTCCTCAGGGCTTGTGGGGTGCCCTGGGCACCTCATCCATGGCACCCTGTGCCCCCCCATCCATGTCTGCACCCTGTCCTCGCTGTGCAGTGCCCTCAGGGGGATGCCCACACACCCTGTCTGCATAATGCCAGGGTATGGGGTACAGGGGGATGGGAAGGGACAGTGGGAACACCCCCTGGGTGTGCCAGGCCACAGAGAGGGCTGGCTGGAGCAGCCCCACTGAGAGGGGTGACCTGGGGACAGACAGTGGCATCAGCCTCCCTGCTGTGGCTTTCTTTCCTTTGCTGGAAGAGCCATCCAGGAATAGCTGTCCCTGTCAATGCCACCGTGGTGGTTGTCCCTGTCAGTGGCACTGTGCTGGCCCCAGCAGCCTGCCCCCACTCACTAATCATTTACAGGCTAAATTAGTAACTAACTCCTCCCCCTGGCAAACTGGCCAGGCCAGCACTCACTGCCCACGGGTCACCTGTCCCGCCATGTCCTTGGTCACCACCACCATGGCACAGAGGGACTGTCACCAGGGCAGGGTGAGGACGTGCCCCCCACTGCCCTGCAGGCACATCCCTGTGTCACCCCCTGGCTGAGCTGACAGGGGGACACAGGACACTGCATGGGGCCAGGGGACCTGGCCTGAGTCCTGCTGTCCCACAGGGCTGGGAAAGGAGCCAGGCCAGGCCTTGCCTCCCCCAGCCTGGGGGCTCTGCTTCAATGAGCCTTTTTGTTTTTCTTAATTTTTTCTGGACCAAGAGGAAAATTCCCTGCCTGGCGTGAGGCATCCCTGTGGCATCCACAGTGGTTTGGGCACCCTGCTGCAGCCCCTGCTGTCACTCCACTCCTGGGATCGTGGGAGGTGTCCCTGCCTGTGGCAGGGGTTGGAATGGGATGAGCTTTGAGGTCCCTTCCAACCCAAACCAATCTATTATTCCATGATTCCATGATCCTACATCATCCCTGGGGCCTTCTGCGGAGGGCTGGGGTTCCAAAGGCACCTCACCCCCTGGACAGATGGAAAGGGAGTGGACACGTGAGGACTGTGGGTGCCAAACGGGATGTGGGCTCAGAGGAGGATGCAGATGACTGTTCCCACTGGGGTTTGCCAGCTGCTGGCCTCCAGCCCCTGCCAGGGGGTGTGAGAGCACTCGTGTGTGGGTTTTGTGGAGAAGAGCAGGTCCTGTGGAGACCTCAGAGCCCCTCCAGTGTCTGAAGGGGCCACAAAGAAGCCAGAGAGGGACTTTCATCAGGAATTGTAGTGACAGGACAAGGGGGAATGGCTTCAAACTGAAAGAAGGGAAACTAGGAGAGATATTGTGAAGGAAGTGTTCCCTGGGAGGAGGAGCATGCCCTGGCACAGGGTGCCCAGAGCAGCTGTGGCTGCCCCTGGATCCCTGGCAGTGCCCAAGGCCAGGCTGGACATTGGGGCTTGGAGCAGCCTGGGACAGTGGGAGGTGTCCCTGCCCATGGCAGGGGTGGAAAGAGATGATGTTTCAGGTCCCTTCCAGCCCAGACCAATCCATGATTCCGTGTGTGGGGCTGATTGTGGTGCTGGAGATGCTTCCCAGGGCAGGACAGAGCCAGTCCAGGCTGCTGGACCAGCTTGGACACTTTGCCTTTGGAATTCTGAAGGCAAAATCCAGCTCCTGCCCTGGCTCAGAGGGACCAAGACCCAGGCAGGGCTGCCCTGGCCGGGCCATGACCTCTGAGCACTCGAGGGCTGCACCTGCCCTTGGGGCACTGACTGCTGCAGGGCTGTGCCCTGCCTGTCACCCTGGGCTCCGTGACAGCTGTGGTGGCACGACCGGTCAGGGGGATGGGCAGGACAGGAGCCTCCTCTCCCGGCTGGTTTCACCCACAGGAGTCTCAGGCTCTGCGGTCCTGGGGTGTATCCTGGGACAGGGACAAACCTGTGCTGCCCTGCTCCATCCCCGTGTCCCTGCAGGGCCACCTGCCCTGCTGTGCCCGTGGCACAGGCTGGGTGGGTGATGCCAGCAGGGTGTGGGGGCCCTGGGGACCTGGCAGGGAGGGCTGGAGCGTGGCTGGGAGCTGCTGTGGCCTGGCTGAACCCTGACCTTGCTGCCAGCATCCCACCTCGCACCCAGCCCGTCTCGGGGATTGCCATGCCCAGAGCCCTCTCTGTGCCCTCCCGGCTGTGCAGCCCCTTTATGTCCCTCCTGCTGGAGCCACCATGTGTGCCTGAGTCATGGAGAGGCAGGAGGGGAGCTGGAGGCTGGGGACAGAGGAGCTCTGTGACCAGGGGGGCTGACACAGGCATCCAGCTGAGCCAGGCATTGGTGCTCTTGGAACCCCGCAGTGGCTTCCCCCTGCCAGGAGCTGGGAGCCAGCAGGACATGCCAGGGCCTGCAGCACCCAGCCACCCCTCTGGGTGTGACAGGGACGGGGTGGTGGCAGGGGGAGGGTGTGGGTGCTGCGGCAGAGCAGCCCCAGAGCAAACACGGGGATTGGGAAAGCGCTGTGGGTGGCTGGGGACACCCATCCCTGGGAGGTCCCGGGGTGCTCCTGTTTGCCAAAATGCTTTGTGGGTGTCTGAGCCCACACCCAGGGTCCCTTCCCTCCTTTGCCATGACAGAGGGGCTCAGGTGACAATCTAGGGGGCTGTGTCCCCTGTCCCCAGACCCCTCCAGCTCTTGGCTGGGTGTGCAGCTGAAGCTGCTCATGGAGGGACAGCCACTCGAGGGTGGCTCTGGTGGTGGAGCTGGAGCACAGAACACTCCCCGTAGCCTCAGTGCTCCATTGTGCTGGCAGGGAATGCTCTCCACAGCCCCCAGCACTTCGGGGAGGTTTTTCCCAGCCTGATGAAGGAGCCAGTGGGCGGCTGAGGCAGTTCCTGAGTGTGACACACCAGCCCTGCAAGGGTGCTCCGGATGTGAGGGGTCAGGACACACTCCGGCATCGTCAGCGTGGGCTTCCCACCCTCTGCTCAGGCACAGCCCGCCCCTAGCACTCCACTCTTATCCACTCCTGATCCCCAGAGCTCCGTGTCCCTCTTGCTCCCCTGGGCTTGCCACCGGGGCTACCAGGCAGGGAGCATCAGTGGCCCCCAGCATCCCCCCAGCACCCCGGAGGGTCCTGCTGAGCCTGGGGAGATTTAGTCACCTCGGATGTTTGACTGCAAGTCTTGTTCCATCCTCTGCAAATAATTGACTTTTGCTTTTCCATTTACTTAAACCCTCCTAATTGGCCCTGCTGTTAATCAGGGAAGAATGAGTGACTAAGCTGTCTCGCCTGCCAGGGGACCGGGGGCTCCTGTTTTCCCATGGACTGAAAGGAAATGAAACCTCAAAAAGTCCTTTTAAATCTCAGCTGTCTGCATGGCTGCCCAGAGCCCTGGCCAAAATCACACAGCTTGGGAGACAGGAATTGCAACAGAGGTGCTGCATGGACGCCAGGAGGAGAGGCCAAAATCCAGGCTGAGGAATTGCTGTGCCGGGATGAGCTGGGGGTCTCATCCTTTGCTGTGAATTTGTTAAATTTCTGGGGGTTTCACCCTGGCACAGCGTGGTGCTGGTCTGTAGTTTGCTCCCATGACTTGCAGTGCTGGCATCTCCTCAGGGATGGGTTTATCCCTCCTTGGGCAGCATTTTCCTCCAGAGCTGCTCATCCCGTGGGCATTTGCAGCACCCTGCAGCAAAGCTGCTCCTTGTGCTGCCTTGGCTGCCAGCACAGCTCCGGGCTGGCTCCTGCTGGAGGTTTTGGCTCCTGCTGGAGATTTTGGCTGCTGCCAGGCTGTGCTGAGCTGGTGTGGGGGCTGTTTTGTCTGGGTTCATGCCCCCAGCATCATGCTGGCTCCAGCAGTGGGACACAGAGCCAGGATCCATCCTCCCTGCGCCCATCGCCAGCGCTCTGGCAAAGCCTGAGCTGTCAGAAATTGTTGGAGGAGACTCAAATTCTTCATTTTTCACAGGCTCTGGGGCAAAGTTGACTGGGGAGTTCAAAGTCGAGGCCCTTTGTGCCGAAAGCAGCTTGGGGGGGGAGTTGTTTCTCCAGCCTTGGGATGCTTCAGGATGGGGTTTTGGTGTGGGACCCCCATGTGGGGTCTGGAGCAGGGGTGGGGAGGGTGCTGGGTGGCTCAGGGTGCCCAAGGGGCTCCTCTGGCCACACTGGGGCTGGAAAAGCCCCGTCCCTGCTGCTGGGGGTGGGTTTGCAATGGGCCCCCACTCCCTGCATTGAGGGGCTGCTGGCGAAGGGGCTGCCTGTGGGATGGAGGGGATCTCCTCCAGTGTGGGGTGCAGGGGGATACCTGGCAGCTCAGGCTCTGCCAGCACCTTGGACTCATCCCACAACAGAGTTTGGGGTCCTGGTGGGGGTCACTGCCTCACATGGGTGAGTGTGGGGGGTCCAAGTTGTCCTTTCCCCTAATCCCAACCCTGCTGCATCAGGAGCTGCAGGGCTGGGAGCCCCTTTGTGGGATGGCCCTTTTGGGGGCACAGCAGGGTCAGGGGGGGTGAGTGATGTTTGGGGTGGGGAGTGGGGGCTGTCCCAGTCTCAGCCAGCTGAGGTGGCCAGAGCAGGGCCAGGAGCTGCACAAGGCACAGGAAGCCTCGGCACCGCCGGAATCAGCTCAATGTCAGGAATTTCCTGCTGGGGAGAGGAATCCATGAAATTAATGTGAAAGGCCAAAAAAAGAGATCATCCTGACCCTGAATCAGGCCCTGGGCTGCACAGGGAAGGCAAAAGGCAGTGGGTTCTGCCATGGTCCCTGCACCAAGGGCTGTTCCAGCACGGTGATGGGGGAGGGCTCTGGGGGATCCTGAGGGGTTCCAGACCCCAAACCCAGCCCGTGCCTAACGTGGCTCTGCTGTCCTGTTGCAGAGAAGACGGGGAAGGTGCTGGCCGAGTTCTGCCGGTGCTACAAGGAGCAGTTTGGAGTAGCTCTCTTCAACAGCGTGCGCTATGAGATCGAGGGCACGGGGGGCCCGCAGGCACAGCTGCTGCACCGCAAGGTAAGGATCCATCCCCTGGTCCATGTCCTGCCCAGAGCCCAGGCTCAGCCCCCTGCCCTGTCCCAGCCTGATGGCTGCAGTGTGGCCCTGTCCAGGGTGCTCCTGGTCCAGCCCATCCCTGGGGCGTTGTGGGGCTCCCTGGGATGGTTTTCTTTCCCACCCCATGGAAGCAGCACACGGAGCCAGCAGGGTAAGGCTGGCTTTGGATGACTGTGCTTGATGCCAGGGCTGGCAGGAGCTCAGGGAGCCCTGAGCAGATGTGCCAGGCAGTGTCCTCCTGCTCCTGGGTGTGAGTGATGCTCCCACCTGGGCAAATTCCTAGGAAGGAATAGAAACCCCTGGCAGGCATCCCTGACCCCAGAGGTGTCTCCTGATCTGCAGCAGCCACTTAAAGGGATGGGATTTGTGGCTGTGGCCTCTGCAGGGGATCCTGCTTTCCCCTCCCTCCCTTCTCCAAAGGCAGGTGCACCTCAGGTGGGGCTGCTCACAAGCTGGCATGGCTTGGGGACCTCCCTGGCATGGTTTTATTGGGCTCCTGCCTGGCCAGGTTGCTGGAGCTGCTGTCCTTGAAAGCAGCAAGAGATGTGATTGCACATGGCCACAGGCTCCTGCTTTTGTCTGGGGCTTAGAGGGGTGGCTCTGCTAAGGAATCTAGGAAATGCGTCCCTGAGCTCAGCCTGGAGCCCTGGGTGCTCACAGCCCTCACTCAACCCTGACCCACCCATGAATGTGACACCTTGCCCAGGCACCAGGACATGCCCCATCTCCTCGGGGACCTGCCTGGGCTCTGGGTGTGTTAGAAAAAATAAAGGAGTGGAGGTTCCTGGGGAGGAGCTGGGGCCCCGTGTCCTCAGCACCCTTGGGTTCCTCAGATGCCTTCAGCCACCCCCCTGCCCCGGGAGGTGCCTCCGTCCCCAGGTTGGTTGCTTCATCAGAAAGCTCCAGCAAGCAGCCCAGGAATGTCTGAAGGACAGCAGCGAGGTCAGGAGTCAGGGACACTGCAAGTCTTGGAAAAACCCCATTTACAAATAGAAATTCCTGCTGCTCAGTGTCCTGTCTGCTGCCCAGCCCCTCCCAGGGTCCTGGCAGTGCCACTGGGACATGTCCCAGTACTCCAGACACCACAACAGTGAGGGATGAGCATCTCCAGCTGCACTTTGTGCCCCCCAAACATGCCCCAAAAAGCTGTGGATGGCACAAGGATGGAGGGTGTCATCCTGCCTGGCCTCAGCTGGGATGTGGCACTTGGGATCTTTAAATGTTCGTTGTTTATTTCCCTTTTTTTGTGAGCTCTCTGGTGCTCGGAGCAGTGACACCAGGGGTGGCACTGGTGGCCCTCCTGGGCAGAGAGGGACAGCAGGAATGGGCTGTGAAGGATGATTTGGGCACCTGAAACACCAGCAAGGTACAACAGCAATGACAATATGGAATAAACACATCTGCCTTTGGTCTCTCC
Organism: Rhabdornis inornatus; assembly: GCA_013397075.1. Classification (NCBI taxonomy): domain Eukaryota; kingdom Metazoa; phylum Chordata; class Aves; order Passeriformes; family Rhabdornithidae; genus Rhabdornis; species Rhabdornis inornatus. Next base: position 197,161 of record VWZS01001396.1, read on the forward strand.
AACAATCCAGAGCTCCTGAAAAATCATCCCTGACATCCTGTGCCCCCTGGCCCTGTGACAGGGATTTGGGCAGCCCAGGGGCTCGCTGGCCCCTCCCTGCCCAGCCCCACAGTTTGGCACACACCTGCCTGTCCCAAATATTTGCTGGAGCTGGGAGGAGCCCCCTGCGGTGGGGAGGGTGTGTGAGGAGGGGACTGCTCTGCTGGGGCTCCCAGGGTGCTGGTGGCTCTCCAGGGTCCCCAGAGCTGTGTCAGGGCTCAGTCTGGATTTTATTCCATCAGCAGCACGTCTGTCCAGCTGTCTGCCCTGGGCAGAGGTTCTGGAGCCAGTTTAGGAGGGCTCATTCCCCTTAAATGAGTCACTGGTGGGGACTCCCCAGAGCTGGCACCTCCTGTCTGTCCCCATCCCTGCCTTGGGGTTCAGGTTCTCATTCCTCCTGCTGGCCCCCAGCCCTGCAGGGCTTGCTTTGGGCTTTCTTTTCCCTCTCCAAAGGCTTTGGGAAGCAGTGAGGAGCAGTGAGGAGCAGCCAAGCTGCTGTCAGACCTCCCCCAGCCCAAGGGGTGTGTGGTCAGGGCTTGGGGAAGCCAGGAGAAGGGCAGAGCAGGGAGAAGAGTGGAAAAAGCTCCTCCAGAAGAGTCCTGCTGCTGGGGCAGGGTGGGATCCAAGCCCTGGCTGGTCCCTCCTGGCGGCCACCATGGTGGAGGGTGGGTGGCCACAGCAGCAGAGGCGGCTGCTGCACACTCCAGCCCTCACGAGAGCTCTCAGCTCTTGTTTATGTTCCTGGGATCATAAAAATTCCTGGGACAAATTCTTGGCTCTCTCAGGCAGGCTGTGTTTGGGATGGTGTAAATGCTGCTGGCCAAAAGGTGCTGGGGAGCTGGGGAGGGGCTGTACAGCTGGGAGGGGCACGGGGTGTCCTTGGCCTGTTCCTCTCATGGAATCATGGACTGGTTTGGGTTGGAAGGGACCTTAAAACCATCCAGTGCCACCCCTGCCATGGGCAGGGACACCTCCCACTGTCCCAGGCTGCTCCAAGCCCCAATGTTCAGCCTGGCCTTGGGCACTGCCAGGGATCCAGGGGCAGCCACAGCTGCTCTGGGCACCCTGTGCCAGGGCCTGCCCACCCTCCCAGGGAACAATTCCTGCCCAAAATCCACTCAAAGTCTCTCCTAGTTTAAAAAAGCTGTCACTGGTCCCAGTGAAGTCCAGAATATCTGAGCATTGTCTGGTGCTGGGCTCTATGGGTTGGCTTCTTTCTTTCTTTCCCTCTGCCCTGTCCCATCTGGATCCCCTGCTGGGTAGGGCTTGGTTCCTGCCCCTTGCAGATGTCCCTGGCAGGACCTTCTGGCAGCAGTGCCTCGAGGCAGGGAAATGGCAGAGCTGGGGCTGGAGGAGCAGCTGGAGAGCTCTGCTCCAAAATTCCACTCAGCCAGGGGAGCTGGAGTGGCTCAGCTGAGCTCAGTGTGTCCCAGGGGGGAGATGCCAGGGGCAGAGGTGTCACCAGAGGTGTGACCACATGCTGGATGAGCCACCCCTTGGAGCTTTCCTAGGGTCCCCCTCATAGCATCACCCAGATGCACCAACTCAGGCACCAAAATTTGCAATGCCGTGGGAGCTAATCCAGTGGAGACCCTGGAAGCATGGCCCTAGGGAAGAAACACCCACCCAGACCACCATGGATGGACCTTGCTGAGCTCCCCAGGCAGAGCTGTCCCCTCCCTGACCCCTGTGCCTGTCCCTGCCCTGCAGGTTCCACTGGAGGACCACGTCATCTACTCAGGCAACATCTTCCAGTACATCGAGGAGAACAAGAAGTGGAGGAACCGCTTCTGCGTGGTGCCACACAACTATGGGCTGGTCCTCTACGAGAACAAACTGGTGAGGACAACCCTCCTTCCACCCAGCCCCAGTGGGGCCGTTCCCCACCCAGGGGACACCCCATCCATGACCATTTCTCCTGCCCAGGCCTATGAGCGGGAGCTGCCACCCCGGGTGCTGGTCAACAGCGCTGGCTACAAGATCCTCACCTCTGTGGAGCAGTACCTGGAGCTGGTCAACAACAGCCTGCCTGGTGAGCAGCCCCAGGGGACCTCTGGGTGGCTTTTGGGGGTGTGATCCCTGAGGGCCTCCAGAAAAGGGTGATTGTGGGGTGTCATATCCTAGGGAAGCTCCAGAAAAGGGTGATTTTGGGGTGTTGTATATCCTTGGGAAGCTCCAGAAAAGGGTGATTTTGGAGTGTAGCATTCCCGAGGGCCATCATAAAAGGGTGATTGTGGGGTGTTGTATCCTAGGGAAGCTCCAGAAAAGGGTGATTTTTGGGGTGTAGCATTCCTGAGGGCCTTCAGAAAAGGGTGATTTTGGGGTGTTGTACCCTTAAGAAGCTCCAGAAAAGGGTAATTGTGGGGTGTCCTGTCCTTGGAAATCCAGAAAAGGGTGATTTTTGGGGTGTAGCATTCCTGAGGATCTTCTGGAAAAGGTGGGTTTGGGGTGTAGCATTCCTAAGCACCTTCTGGAAAAGGTGGGTTTGGAGAATAGCATCCCTGGGAACCTACTGGAAAGGGTGATTTTGGGGTGTAGCATCCCTGAGGACATTCAGAAAAGGGTGATTTTGGGATGTTCTATCCCTGGGAACCTTCTAGAAAAGGTGATTTTGGGGTGTAGCATTCCTAAGAACCTTCTCAAAAAAGATGGGTTTGGGGCATTGTATCCTTGAAGACCTTCAGAAATGGGATTTTTTTGGGGATACAGTATCCCTGGGCACCTTTGGGAAGTGGCAGTTTTGGGTAGTGGGGTTGTAGGGAAGGAGAACAGCCCTGTCCCCACAGCGGGGTGTGGGGTCTGTGCTGCTCGGGTCCTGCCACTGTTACCAGGGAAGGATTCCAGGAAGGATTCCAGAGAGGCAGGAAGGAAGGAAGGATTCCAGGAAGGAAGGATTCCAGGGAAGATTCCAGGGAGGATTCCAGGAAGGATTCCAGGAAGGATTCCAGGAAGGAAGGAAGGAAGGATTCCAGGGAGGATTCCAGGGAAGATTCCAGGGAGGAAGGATTCCAGGAAGGATTCCAGGAAGGAAGGATTCCAGGGAGGAAGGATTCCAGGAAGGATTCCAGGGAGGATTCCAGGAAGGATTCTAGGGAGGAAGGATTCCAGGAAGGATTCCAGGCAGGAAGGAAAATGTGTCCATGGCTCTGTGAGAATCACATAATTTTTAATTTCTTTCAATTTTACTTTTCAGTTTTCATTCTGATCTCCTTTTCAGAAAAATGAGGCTCTTTCTGCAGTTTGTTTGGGTTTTTCATTTGGAAAAGGCCCTGGGAAGGAGCTGAAGGGTCTGTGTGTCCCTGCTGGACACGCCCGACCCTGCAGCATCCCCATCCCTGTCTGTCCCCATCTCCCCCTCAAACCATGCACGCTTCTCCGCAGGTGTGACCCCGAAATCTGGGCACTCTCCCATCCTGAAGTGCCCCACGGATTTCCCGCTGATCCTGTGGCACCCCTATGCCCGGCACTATTATTTCTGTGTGATGACGGGCAAGGAGCAGGACAAGTGGCGGGCGGTGTTCCAGGACTGCGTGCGGCACTGCAACAACGGTGAGTGACACCTGGGGACATCAGCGTCCTCCTGCTCCACTCAGGGACCCTGCAGACGCCAGCTCGGGGTTTTTTGGTAGAGGGGATGGTTTGGAGTTCGTGAGGAGGACTTGGGTGGGACTTGTTGAGTAATTCTGGAGAAGGGAAGATTTGGGAGATCCTTCCAGGGCCTAAAGGGGCTCCAGGAGAGCTGGAGAGGGACTGGGGACAAGGGATGGAGGGACAGGACACAGGGAATGGCTTCCACTGCCAGAGGGCAGGGCTGGATGGGATATTGGGAAGGAATTGTTCCCTGGGAGGGTGGGCAGGCCCTGGCACAGGGTGCCCAGAGCAGCTGTGGCTGCCCCTGGATCCCTGGCAGTGTCCAAGGTCAGGCTGGACACTGGGGCTTGGAGCAGCCTGGGACAGTGGGAGGTGTCCCTGACCATGGCAGGGGTGGCACTGGATGATTTTAAGGTCTCTTCCAACCCAGACCCGTCTGGGATTCTATGATTGAGCATCTCATCAATGGCAGCATCACCCCCAGCTCCCTGGAGCATCCCTGTGCCCTGATCCATCCTCTCCCCATGAGGATACCTACCCTGGAGTCAGCACAGAGCCTGGCTCCAGACCTGCCCTGATGCCTATTTCCCACCCTGAGGGAGAAAATATTTATTAATTAAAGTCATTAAACCCCAACCCCCCCCAAGGGCCGCCAGGGCTGTGGGCAGGAGGTGCAGGGCTGTGCAGCCAGCAGAGGCAGGACCTGCATCCCACGTCAATGATACTCTGGCAGGAAAACACGATTTTCCTGCTTGGCTGTGGCCTGGGCACTCCTGGGCTGAGCCCCAGGTCCTGGCCGTGCTTGGGATGGTGAGAAATTTCCTGAGGAAGGCGGTGCCAGAGCTGAAACCTGCTCAAAATCCAGTGTTTTAGTGGGCGTTCTGGACAGTGCCCAATTTCTAAATGCTTCTTTCATTCCTGGGAACTCTGGGTAGAGGCTAGAACTGCTGGAGCCTGGGTTTCACTGAGGGTTTCCATCTTCCCATGTGGGATAAAATCTCCTGAAAAACTGCTCTTTTCCTTTTTTTTTCTTATTTTTTCCTTATTTTTTTCCTTATTTTCTCCTTATTTTTTCCTTATTTTTTCCTTATTTTTTTCCTTATTTCGTGCTGGAGGTCTCTGAGCTCGTTGGGCTGAATGTGCCCCTTCAGTGCAACCACGGCCTGGGTTCCTTTGCATGGGGCTGGGTGCTGTGACCCCTGATCCCTCTGAGGATCATTTTTGGATGAGCTCAGCACCCCAGAACCCCCATGCTGGCTGGACCAGCAACTGTGAGCAGAGCCAGCTGTGGAGAAAAGAGGGCTCGACCTCCTGCTAACAAAGCCCCAGTTTTTATCTCTAATTCCCCTCCCACCTGCTGGCTGCTGCTGTGGGACACAGGGGAGGTGTGAGCCCCTCCACCACCCCCTCTGCCAGCCACGGTCGTGCCAGAAAATCCTCTCCTGCCTCTCCTCCTCCTCAGCATGTGATGGAAAAGCCTTCCCAAGTGGGCAGTGGCCAAGGAGGGCTCGGTGCTGGGGCTTCTGCATTCCTCCAGCCCGGATTTGTCTGTGACATTGTTCTTCCTGGCCCTCTCTGCTCCTGGGAGCTCCAGGATCCTGTTTCATATTCCATGAAGGCTCTTTTGTTGTTGTAAAGCACTTTAGGTTGGTTTTTTTCCCCCCCCTTAAATTAGAGGCTCTGTTTCTGTTGTGATTCGTGTGGGAATTTTCACCTCCCTTTCTCAGACTGTGTTTGTGTAACAGCAGCTCTTCTGTAAGGACTGGGGATGTGCAGCTCTGTTCTGGTGTCCCTGGAGCCCCTGGCTGCTCCAAAACTGTCCCTTCTCCAGTCTGGTGTCACCTGGGGCTGGGCAGTGCCCACCCTGAGGGCTCTTGCCCCTTGTTGCAGGATGGTTTGAGTTGAAAGGGACATTAAAACCCACCCAGTGCCACCCCTGCCATGGCAGGGACACCTCCCACTGTCCCAGGCTGCTCCAAGCCCCAATGTCCAACCTTGGACACTGCCAGGGATCCAGGGGCAGCCACAGCTGCTCTGGGCACCCTGTGCCAGGGCCTGCCCACCCTCCCAGGGAACAATTCCTTCCCAATATCCCATCCAGCCCTGCCCTCTGGCAGTGAGAGCCATTCCCTGTATCCTGTCCCTCCAGACCCTAAACTACACATTAATGAAGGAAATTCATTAAATTTGCCCTGTGAAGTGGCACGGGGGCTTCTCAGAGCAGCCCTGCCAGGACAGGGCGCAGGGCTGGGGACAGACTCAGGGATGTCCCCAGGTTCAGCCTGGAGTGAGTGACCTTGGGAAGGTTCTTGGAGGCAAATCCTGCCCCAGGCCCTGTAGGGACAGAAGGTGAGAAGTTATCCCACCTGGGAGGGACTCTGAGCTCCCAGGAGCTGTGGATGGAGCAGCACCAACCCCTGGAAGCTCAGCCCAGCTCTGGCTCCCAGCAAAGACTGAGAAAGGAACAGATTTTACTTTCTCAGTGGATTTTTTTTGCCAGATTATAAAGCTGCCCCTTAGCAAAAGCTGCTTAGGCTTGGAGTTAATTCTAATCACCTTAGAAAAGTCTGTATGCACTGGGAGAGATCTGCTCACTGCCCCGGGCTGTCCCTCTGGGACACCTGGCCATGTCCCCAGCACTGCCAGGTGGTGTGGGACGTGTCAGCACTGGAGGGATGATCCCCTGGAACCTCCCAGCGGGCTCACCCTGGCTCAGATCCCGTCCTGATCCCCCCCTCCGGCCATGGGGAGGGGAGCTGCGGGTGGAGGGTTCTCTTCCAGGGGTGTTTCCCTGCCTGGGAGGGAGCTCCACAGCCCGGACAGGCTGGGATAAGGCAGGGACACGCCTAGGACATGTGGGACAGCTCCGGGGCTGTCCTGCCTGCCCGCTGTCCCCATCTCCTCCTGGCTGGGGAGGCTCCCAGCCCTGCCCCTCCTCCTCAGGGTGCTGTGGCAGGGTGGGGGTGACACCTGAGCCCCCCTCGTGTGCAGTGACTCAGCCGGGACAGCCCAGCCCTGACTCACTCCTGAGCCTCTTGGCCACTTTCCTCTTCCCTCCCAGCCACGCTGCTCCCTGCAGGGCCCCTCTTCCTCCAGCCCCCGCAGCTCGCCCATCCCACACTGCTGGGGGCTCACTGGGTGTGTGTGTGGTGTTGGGGGGCACTGAACCCCCCATCCTGCTGAGCCTGTGCTCCTGCAGTGCCTTTGGAGCTCACTGAGCCCCCAGTTCCCCGTGCACCATTTGGGGTCACTGAGCCCCCAGTTCCCTGTGCATCATTTGGGGTCACCGAGCCCCCATGTCCCCGTGCACCATTTGGGGTCACCGAGCCTCCATCCTACCCAGCCCCTGCTCCTGGTGCCTCCCTGCCCTCGGGGTGGCTCTGGAGGGGACCGCTCTGGACGCAGCAGGAGCCCCCAAACCTCTGCTGCCCCCCAGCCTCTCAGGGACTGGCTTGGGACAGCATCCCCCAATCCCGGTGACAGCCCTGGGGGCTCGCACGGGTCCGAGGGTGTGGGGGAAGCACACAGAGGTGGGCTGGGGGTGCTGAGCTGCCCCTCATTCCCAATCCCAGGCTGCTCACACGCATCCCCTCCGCAGGGATCTCCGAGGACTCCAAGGTGGAGGCGCCAGCCTTCACGGACGCCATCCGCATGTACCGGCAGTCCAAGGAGCAGTACGGCACCTGGGACATGCTCTGCGGCAACGAGACCCAGGTGAGCACCCGCACCCCAAACTGCGCTGGGAGGGCTGTGTGGGGGCTCAGCAGGCTCCCCGAAATCCTCCTGCCTCCACAGGTCCTGAGCAACCTGGTGATGGAGGAGCTGCTGCCCGAGCTGAGGAGCACCATCGGGCCCCGGCTGAAGGGAAAAGCCCCGGAGCGCCAGCGGACCTGGATCCAGGTGTGGAGCTGGGGCTGCCCGGGGGGGTCCGCAGCGCTGCCCTCCCCTTCCCTGCCTGGGGACCCTCCCTTCCTCCCCGCCGGGCTCGGTGCCCCCTTCTCCCGGCCCCTTCCAAAGAATCCGTCCTTTCTCCACTGCGGCTTTTTAAAGCTCCTCCTGTGCCCCAGCCCTGCCCAGCGTCCCTGGGGCCGGGCGAGCAAACAGGAGGAAGCCCAGCCCCGGAGCGAAACCCGTCCTGGCTAAATTTAGCGAGCCATTTTTAGAGCAGCACGGGCTAAATCCAGCCCAAACCCTTGCGAAAGACTGAGAGCTCTTCAGAACTGCCTGTTAAAAACCTTAAAGCCCGATAATTACCACCAGGCTCCTAATGGGCCACTTGAGCGGCCTGAAAACACACAAACGCTGCTTTTCCAGCGGCTGCGGTCTGGGAAGCCCGGGGGAGGGAGGAGGGGGAGGGCTCTGCATCCTGCCAGTCCCAACAGCCCCAAAATCGCAGCCTTTGGCAGCAAAGTGAGCGTGAAGCCTCAGCGAGCGGCTCCATCCTGCTCAGGAGGTTGGCTCTGGGACCCCGGGGAGGGTGAACAGGGCAGGGAGCAGGTTGCAGGGTGGTCTGGTCCTGCTTGGACCACCACTATCCCTGGACTACCACTGTCCCTGGACCACCAGTATCCCCCGGTGTGCAGGGGAGACCCAGACCTGCAGCATCCCCAGACCTGCAGCATCCCCAGACCTGCAGCATCCCCAGACCTGCAGCATTTCCAGACCTGCAGCATTTCCAGACCTGCAGCATCCCCAGACATGCAGCATCCCCAGACATGCAGCATTCCCAGACCTGTAGCATTCCTGGACATGCAGCATCCCCAGACATGCAGCATTCCTGGGCATGCAGCGTTCCTGGACTTGCGGCATCCCCAGCCCTGCCTGGGGCTGTTGCCTGATGGAGGCAGCGCTCAGCTCTCTGCCCCTCCAGCACCACCTGGAAGCAGTTTCTGCACTTCAGGAGCTCCATCTCACCCAGCTGGGGGGTCCCTGGTGTGGAAACCCCTGCAGGCTGTGGGGAAGGGTCCTGTCAGGGCACAGGGGATGGCTCAGCAGGTCCTGCAGCCAGCTGGTGCTGCAGGTGATGGTTGGGGGTGCAGCTGGCGGCATGGGGGGGTCTCTGACCCCCCACCTGTGCCCCCAGGTGTCAGATGCTGTCTATAGGATGGTCTATGAGCTGGCCAAGGCACAGTATGATGCAGCAGTGGCCAGGTGTGAGCAGGAGCGGCCGCAGCTGGAGAGCACCATCCGCACAGACATGGACCAGATCATCACCTCCAAGGAGCACCTGGCCAGCAAGATCCGAGGTACAGCCCTGCAGGGATGCACAGGGATGTGTGGGTGTGCCCATGGCTCCTGGGGTGGCTGTTCTTGGGGTGCAGCACAGCTCCTGGCACCCTTGGGGGGTGCATGTCCTCACTGGCATTGTCTGGAGGTTGGGGACAAGGTGGGCAGTCACCCCCCAAGCGTGGCAGTGGGGCAGGGATGGGTTCAGCACAGACCACGGGCACTCTGCAGGAATTCCTTGTGTTGTCCTGAAAGGGAGAGACTCCTCCTGGAGGGGCTTGGGAGCAGGGGCAGCTCCTCCTCCCTGGGGTGGGTTTAGGATGTGCTGTGAAGGGCTGGAAGGACAGAGGAGCCTCACCATGCTTATCCCTGCCTTTGCCAGCCTTTGTCCTGCCCAAGGCAGAGGTCTGTGTCCGTAACCACGTCCAGCCCTACATCTCCTCCATCCTGGAGGCCCTGATGACCCCCACGAGCCAGGGCTTCGCCGAGGTGCGGGAGGTGTTCTTCAAGGAGGTCACTGACATGAACATGAACGTCGTCAACGAGGGCGGCCTGGAGAAGCTGGTGGAGGTGAGACCTGCTGCTGCTCCCTGCCAGCCTAGGGGTGACAGGGCCAGTCCTGCTCCCACGCCCAGTGTGGGCAGCACTGAGAGACCCCAGGCTGAGAAGATTCCACCCGTGTGGGGTGGAATGTCCCTGCCCTGAGTACGTGGAGAGGCTGAGCTTGGCTTTGTCCCCAGTACATGGAGAAGCTCTCCCACCTGGCCTTCCACCCTGTGAAGATGCAGTCATGCTATGAGAAGATGGACCAGCTGAAACTGGAGGGTCTGCAGCAGCGATTTGATGTCTCCAGCACATCTGTCTTCAAGCAGAGAGCCCAGATCCACATGAGACAGGTGGGATGGGCACCAGGGTCCTCCCCTGTCCCTCTGGGCTGGGAACAGAGGTTTGGGGAGCCCAGGCTGGTCCAACCTAGGCTGGGATGTCTGTGCCTCAAAGGGTGGATGATGGAGCCCCTTTGATCTGGGGATCATGGAGGGCTTGGGCATCCTGGCACAGCTGCCCCCTTGCCACCGAGCCCACTGGCACCAGCAAGGCCAGTAAGCCAATTCTGGGGTCTGGTCCAGCCTAACCTGGAGCGGGATGTAGGAGGATGAGGGGGTACAACACCAGCTTTGAGCATCCTCCTCTCCCAACACCCTTGATCCTCGGGGTGAGGGCTGTGGATGCCATGCTGGGATGTCAGGGATTTCTCCAGAGTGAAGGCTCTTTGCCTGTTGGATATTGGGCAGGAATTGTTCCCTGGGAGGGTGGGCAGGCCCTGGCACAGGGTGCCCAGAGCAGCTGTGGCTGTCCCTGGATCCCTGGCAGTGCCCAAGGCCAGGTTGGACATTGGGGCTTGGAGCAGTCTGGGACAGTGGGAGGTGTCCCTGCCCATGGCAGGGGTGGCACTGGATGATTTTAGGGTCACTTCCACCCCAAATCAGAGTGGGGTTCTGTGCTAAGTCTCATCTCAGTGTGCCCCAAGAGCCCCCTGCCCACCCTTTGGGTGCCCCCCACGCTGACCCCGTGTCTCTGGTCGCAGCAAATGGACGATGCTGTGTACACCTTCGAGACACTGCTGCACCAGGAGCTGGGCAAGCTGCAGGGCAAGGACGACCTGTGCAAATCCATCCAGCGTATCCTCGAGAGGGTGCTCAAGGTGAGGCAGGGGTCAGGGCCTGGGATGGCCTTGTTCCAGGGCCAGGGAAGAGGCCAGGAGTGATGGTACCTATTTCAACAAAAGTCTTCTGGGAAAATACTTCTTTTTATTGAGGTTCTCATGGGTTTTGCTGGGGGCAGGCAAGTGGGAAGTCAGCTGGAGTAGCCAGGTCCGCTCTGACCACATCTGTAAAAGGCCCCCAGGGTTCAGACTGGCCCCCAAACCCTCCTGCAGCCAGCAGTGGAAGAGCTGGCTCCTGCCCGGGCTCAGATACACTGGGAAACAGCTGGAGAGAGGGATGTGATGCCAGAGGGGTCTGTTCATGCCTGTGCAGATGGGTTGGGGGGCAAATCTCAGGGGTTTGTGCCTGTGGGCAGGGGGCTGCCAGCCCACAGCCCTCGGTGACCTGGGGCACCCTCTCACCCTGCAGAAATTTGACTATGACAGCAGCACCGTGAGGAAGAAGTTCTTCAGAGAGGCCCTGCTGCAGATCACCATCCCCTTCCTGCTGAAAAAGCTGGCACCCACCTGCAAGGGGGTAAGAGGGGAAAGTCTGGGATGTGGAGAAGGTGGGGAAGGACTGTCCACCCCCGTGCAGGGGCTGGAGCATCCATTCCCCCCAACCTGCTGGGCTGAGCCACCTCTCCCCCGGCAGGAATTAGCCAAGTTTCAGGAGCTGATCTTTGAGGACTTTGCCAGCTTCATCCTGGTGGAAAACACCTACGAGGAGGTGGTGCTGCAGTCAGTGATGAAAGACATCATGCAAGGTAGGGTCCTGTGGCACCTGTGTGAGGAGGGGTGACCCTCTGCAGGGATCTGGGGGCTGTGTGAGGAGGAGGTGACCCTCTGCAGGGTGCTGGGGGCTGTACAGGAAGGAGGTGACCCTATGACAGGGGCTGGATAAGGAGGAGTGTTCCCATGCAGTCTCAGCTGGGGGCTGTACAGGGAGGGGGAGACCCCATGTAGGGTGCTGGGGGGTCTCTGAGGAGGGGTGATCCCATTCAGGACATCAGCTCAGGGCTGTACAAGGTGGCATGACCCCATGCAGGGTGCTGGGGACTCTGTAAGGAGGGGTGACCCCGTGCAGGGTGCTGGGGACTCTGTAAGGAGGGGTGACCCTGTGCAGGGTGCTGGGGACTCTGGAAGGACGGGTGACCCTGTGCAGGGTGCTGGGGACTCTGTAAGAAGGGGTGACCCCGTGCAGGGTGCTGGGGGCTGCCCCAGAAGCAGCTTTCCCAGCAGGTTTCCCCAGTGGCAGGGCTGAGCAGTGGGTGGGATGCTGAGCCCTCCACCCAGCTCCAGCCACCTCTCCCATTACCCTCGGGGAGGACTGGGCAAGGTGCCACAGCCTGGCAGTGCCCACAGCCCCCCTGACCTGTCCCTCCCTGTCCCCAGCTGTGAAGGAGGCGGCCGTGCAGCGGAAGCACAACCTATACAGGGACAGCATGGTGATGCACAACAGCGATCCCAACCTGCACCTGCTGGGAGAGGGCCCGGCCATCGACTGGAGCGAGGAGTACAGCGGGCAGCCCGAGGCCGAGCGGCGCCGCAGGGCCAAGCAGGTGGTGTCGGTCATCCAGGACGACGAGGGGGCCCTGCCCTACGGGGCCGAGGCACTGCTGCAGCCCAGCTCCCCCGAGGCACAGCAGCCAGAGGAGGCGCAGCCCGGGCTGCCTCCCAGCCCCGGGGATGCGGTGAAGGAGATCCGGGAGGCGCTGGCACAGGAGAGCCTCGGGGATGGTGCAGCGCAGGAGCGGCTGATGAACGGCACCGACACCACTGCTGCCAGCCAGGAGGGGGTGCTGCTGCCAGGGGCTGCCCAAGGGGATGGCACACAGCAAGGTCCAGCCCGTGACGGGGATGGGGTGCACTGTGTGGCATCACCAGCACCTGCAGCCGAGATCCCATCAGGGACTGGGGGAGAACGTGCCACACCGGCATTGTCACCTGTCCCTGGAGCCGAGGTCCCATCAGGAGCCGGGACACGCCGGGCTGCACCAGCACCGCCTGTGCCTGAAGCTGAGGTGTCATCAGGGGGACAGCGTGCCACACCAGCATTGTCACCTGTCCCTGGAGCTGAGGTCCCAGCAGGGACTGGGGGAGAACATCCTGGACCAGCATCACCTGTGCCCAGAGCTGATGTCCCATCAGAGGCTGAGGTGCCACACCCCACACCAAGATCGTCCGCGCCAGCTTCCCCCGTGTCTGCAGCTGATGTCCCATCAGGGGCTGGGGGACAACATCCTGGACCAGCATCACCTGTGCCCAGAGCTGATGTCCCATCAGAGGCTGAGGTGCCACACGCCACACCAAGATCATCTGTGCTGGCATCTCCTGTGCCCAAAGCCGATGTCCCATCAGAGGCTGAGGTGCCACATGCCACACCAAGATCATCCGTGCCAGTGTCCTCCGTGCCTGGAGCTGAACCCCCATCAGTGTCCAGCGTGCCACAGGCCACAGCAGCACCAGCCAGCCCCCGAGCAGATGTCCCAGCAGAGGCCGAGGTGCCCCATGTCACAGCAGCACCACCTGGAGCCCAGAGCCCATCACCAGCGTGTCACCAGCACAGTGACAACGAGACAGGCGAGCACGGGGAGCGCAGCCCCCCGCAGGCCAGGGCCAGCACAGAGAGCGGTGAGGGGGTGCAGACTGAGTTCTAGCCCCCGCCCCCTGCCGTGGACTGGCCCCGGGGACACTGGGGCTGGGGGGTAGGACCCCCGGGATGGAGAGCAGCACCGCGGGAGAGGGAGGGGATGGGGACACCGAGACCTTAGTGCCTTGCGGGGGTCCCGCTGCCGTGGGGGGCTGCCCACAGCCACAGCCCCTGCTGGGCCGGACTGGGGGTGGCCCCAGTCTGGCACGGGGCATCCCTGCGCTCTGCTCTGTCCTTCTTCTGCCTTATTTTCTTTTCTACTGAGGAGATGCTTTACTGAAGAGCTTTATCTGCCCCCCACACCAGTGCCTGGGGCTGCCGGGGGGGGCTGGCACTAGCCCTGCTGAGGGTGGGGGTGCAGGACACTCCTGGCTGTCCCCAGGGTTGTCCCTGCCCCAGTCTGGGGGGTTTCCTGGGAATCTGCTCACTGCCACCCACCCAGGGGGGTTCCTGGGAGCCTGCCCCACTGCCGTCCCCCCCCCGGCCGGCTCCGGGAGCGCCAGTGGAGTGGGGGCTGCAGGGGATGATGGAAAACAGGATGGCAAATGGGGACAGGACAGGGACAGCAATGCTGGGAGGCTTGAGCCACTGCTGAGGGGACGAGGCATGGGCTGCTGGTGCCTAGGCTGGGCTTACAGCATCCAGACTGGGCTCACAGCAGCCAGAGCTCATCCCCAGCCATCCTCACCCCAGGATCTTCTAGGAACTATTTTAAATTCAGTCTCTGGGAGAAGGTGGCACTCATGCCATGTCCCAGCTGTGCCTGGCAGGACTGGGATAATTCCAGGCTCAGCTTGCTGTGCAGTGGAGAGATCCCAGCCCCTGCCCTCCAGATTTCCTCAGCACCTTCCATGGATGGTTTCTCCAGCTTTGCAGATTTTGGCACTTGCTGAGATGGCTGAGCAAAGAGCAGGGGTTTGCTGACCCCATCTGTCACAGGGATGGGGACAGGACTGCTGCAGCCCCCACACAGTGATGCCAGAAAAGGTGCTGGGGGTCTGCAGGACTCCTGGGTGTGACATCTGGAGCAGGGACCAGCACCCCAACACTCACCTGTGCTCAGGTGCCACCGTTCCTGCCTTAGAAGGGCAGTGGCCAGCCTAACCCACTGAGGGGGGCCTCCAAAGTGCCTTTCTCTGTGAATTTCAAACCTGTCTCTTCCAGGATATTTTATTAAGAAAGTTATACAAATGTTTAAAGATATGCTTATAATAAATAATAAAATGGAAAAGCTTTATTTAAAGCCAGAGGAGACTCTCCTTATTTCTGACCTCCTCCCCAGTCCCACTGTGACCCAGGGGTGTCACATCCTGAGCCCACCCAGCAGTGACACAAAGCAGGAGTGGAGCTGAGATGATTTTATTGAAAGGGGTGTCCTGAGGAAGCAGCAAGAGGCACCTGGAGCAGCATTCCCCCCCTGGCACAGCCACACCAGCGGCTCAGGGGCTGCTCCAGCCCCATCCCTGAAGCGCTGCACAGGAGTAGGGTGGGGGTGGCAGGACCCCCCCAATGTCCCCAAAGGCACTGTGTGAAGAGGGGCTTGGTGCAGGGCAGCTCTGGGCAGTGCAGGAGGGCAGGGATCCCTGTCCCCAGCTTGTCCCCTCCCCCAGCAAGTCACCGGATCGTTCCTGTTCCAGCCAGGATGAACCTCCTCGAAAAGCAGGGAGGGGGAGGAAATGCCAGCACTCCCCCTGCTGTCATCACCCGGACAAAGGTCCCTGAGAGCCGGGGGACAGCCACCAGCCGAGGCCAGTGGCAGCGTGGTGAGTGCTGGCCATGGGGCTCCCCATCCCCAGAGCAGGGCCAGCCCCGAGGGCGCCCAGCAAGTCCTTGGGGTTCTGTGTCCCACCGAGCACGGGGACAAAGCCAGACCCAGCAGAAGTGACAGCAGCTATTCCAGACAAGGGAGCAGGAGGTGGGACACGTGTGCCACCAGGGCAGGGGGCTCTAGCCCCGGCCGAGCAGGGGGTACACCATGAAATAGCCCAGCGTGGAGCCAGCGATAGCCCCCAGGAAGATCCAGGCGTTGTAGGACATGACAGCCAACATCACCATATAGCCCAGCACCACCTGCAGCACGTGGAACAGCGTCTGGCCCACGTGGAACCAAAACCACCTGCAGAAGGAGATGGGAAATGCCATCAAACAGGGACTGGGGCAGCTGGAATCACCTCCCACTGGGAGCCTGGAGTGGGCAGAGGGGGGTTTGGGGAGCAGGGAGAGGCATGGGGGCTGCAAACAGCAGCTCATGGGGAAATCCTGCTCCAAAATCAATGAGGCTGGAAATAAGAGCAGCCTCAGGAATGATCTGGGATTAAATACAAGAGGAAAAATCCTGGGCTTGGCTTCAAAGGAAGGAACTGCCAGGGCCAGGCTTGTGGGGACTCCCCAAAGCAGTAGGACACTCCTGTACCCACAACAGCTCCTGGAGAGGAACATGAGGCTCTAGCCACCACCCTGGACATCTCCCAGAGGGTCTGGAGGGGCTGGGCTGCCCCAGGCTGTACACACCCCCCTTCCCTGGGAGCCCACAACTCCTCCTCACAGCCCTTCTCCCCTCTGTGCTGGCCATGGGGTCACAGAGCCACCCCTGAGCCCCCCAGGTGAGTGCCAGGAGGGTCCCTGTGGTACCTGCCCTGCGCAGGGCTGCCATCCCTGCTGTCCCTGCTGTCCTGCTCCTGGGGCTGGGGCTGGGTCAGGGCCTCCTGGCTGAGGCTGCGGGGCAGGGCCAGCAGTGCCCGCTGCAGCAGCACTGCCTTGCCCATCTTCACGGCCTCGTAGAGCACAGACAGCAGCAGGATCACCAGCACCGAGAGCACCATCCCTGCAGGAGAAACATGCCACTGCATGGGGACAGGCTGTGGGGCTCACAGGGGCACAGCAGGGCCTGGCACAGGGTGTTTGGGAATATCCATGGGGTGAGGTGGAGGGCTCCTGGCACTGGGGTTGGGCAGCAGAGTTGTTAAATGTCAGGAAATGGTGTATTTAGCTTTTTAATTCACAGAATCACAGAATTAGGTTGGAAAGGCCCTTTGAGATCAACCTGTGACCTCACCCAACACTACCCTGTCACCCAGACCATGGCACTGAGTGCCCCATCCAGTCATTCCTTAACACCTCCAAGGACAGGGACTCCACCACCTCCCTGGGCAGCCCCTTCCAATGCCCCTTCTGTAAAGAAATTTTTCCTAATGTCCAGCCTAAACTTCTCCTGGCTTAGCTTAAGGCTGTGTCCTCTTGTCCCAGAGAGCTGCTGTGAAACAAATAGGCAGCTTTGCATCAACTCCATGAAAATGTGGGAGTTAAAACATGATGTTGGGATAATCATGAGAAACAGAAAGAAAAGTGTAAAAGTGGGAAGCTGAGCCATCCCTGAGTGATCTGGAGGGTTGGCAGGCTGAGGGGGGTGCTTCACACAGCTCCCTGTTTGCTGCTCTTGGCTTGGGAGGATCACCCACTGCCCTGGACATGCCCAGGGCTCAGCACAGCTCAGCAGGACAGGGCAGGTCCTGCCAAAAAGCGCTCCAGGAGCTGTGGGGTGAAGGCTGTGAGGAGCCCAGAGCTCTGCAGGGAGTGGAGGGATGGATGGATGGATGGATGGATGGATGGATGGATGGATGGATGGATAGGGATGTCCCAGTGCTGGCAGCCTACCTGTGGGGCTGTGCACATTCCAGAAGTCAAAGAGCAGCACTGCTGTGTCCGAGAAGTAGAAGGTCATCTGGAAAAGAGAGGGGAAGGGGCTGTGCTGGAGCCCCTTGGGCTGATGGGTGCCCACACTGTCAGCAGGAACCCCCCACCCTGGGATGCTCATCTGGGGATTCACCAAATGGTGCAAGGCTTTTCCCCAGTTCTGAAATGGGAAGAGGAACTTGCACAGACAATCACAGTCACGTTGCCTGGGTTGAACTCCTCCCATGATCTCCAGCAGGACAAGTTTCACCCCCAGCAGCAGCTCCTGTGCGTGTCTGGGCTGGGACAAAAAGCCAGTTTACCCTTGTGACAAACAGAGATGAATCTAGGACTTCATCCACGTGGATTGGAAGAGGGAAGGTCCCTGGGGACAAGTGGAGGCTGAGGGGAAGCTGGAGGGCAGAGCCTCTGCTCCCCTCTGCCTCCACAGGGCAGAGAAACCTCCTGCCCTGCCAGGACACCCAAAAACTCAACCACCAAGGCACCCAGAGCCACAAATGTGACCACCCAACGATGGGGGCCAGGTCCAGGGGTGCCTCCCTGGCAGAGGAACATCAATCCCAACACTGCCAGGCCTTACAAAGGCAGCACCCCTCCTCCTTCAGCCCGCTGAAACAGGAGGAGCAGGAATTGCTCTTGTGCAACATCAGCTGCAGAGCTCATACCCAGCTGCCAAGTCTTGCTCAAAATGTGGAATTTTGTTGGGTTTTCCATGCTCCCTTTGACGAATCTCTCTAGGAGGTGTTTGTGGAGCTCATGGCTGCTCCTCTCCTGCACGGATCCGTGTTTGGCTGCTCTTTCCTGCCTTTTCCAACACCAGCAGAGGTGACTGACAGGAGCAGGACCAGCCTCAGCCAGAAATACCATCCAATACCCTGTGGGTGTTCAGGCCACAGCCCGGCTCCAATTACACCCCTCGGCCCTTGTTACCCAAAGCACATTAGCTCATGTAATTGGCTCACCCTTTTAAGCCTCCTTTGGCCACAGATTAATGATAATTAGCCTTTAAATGAAGCTATTTCTCCTTTACAGGCTTCACCCACAGGTCTGCAGTGTGGTGGAAGGAGCAGGTGACTGTTTTAGGGATGGAGGACAGAAACCATGGGACAACCAGACTCATTAACTTTGGAAAAGCCCTCTACGATCATGAAATCCAAACATTAACCTAGCACTGCCAAGGTCCCCATTAAACCCTGTCCCACCTCTCTATGTTCTTTGAACAATTCCAGGAATGGTGATTCCACCCTTTCCCTGGGCAGCCTGTTCCAGAGATCCAGAAGATCCCTTTGCTGCTCCATCTTGGGGTGGAGCCACATGTTTTTGGGTGTGACACCAAAATTATGCTCCTTGGGCCAACAGCTCCTCTCCTACAGCGATGCCACAGAGAGATTTCTTGGTGGATGAAGGGCAGGAGGGCAAAATCCTAAAAATCCCTGCATTGTTCCCAATAGGGAAGAGCCAGGGCAGCCAGGGAGATGTGCCAGGCTCAGGGATGTTGTTCTGAGGGAGGGGATCCTGTCCTCCCCCACCTGCCCACGCAGCAGGGATTGAGCAGGCGCCCAGGTGAGGCTGCGCCCAGCTCCTCCCCCGCAGGAATTCACACCAGGAAAAAAACACTGCTGGGAAACCTCAACGTGCATTTAGGGCTGGATCTGCTGCAGTTTTGGGGTTATTCCTAGCAAAACCAGGGGTGCTGCATGCCAGCCTGCTGCTCCAGTCCAGCTGGGATGTCTGATCCCACACTTTGGGATAAAGCTGCCTTCCTGCAGCACCCCCACCCCACTTGGAGCAGCACAGCATCCCAAACTGGGGACACACAGCCCACGGGGGTGTCCCCAAACTGGGATCCTCCTCCTGGTGTCACCCTCCAGGCCTTGCTGCTTCAGGGGGCTGCTGCCAGCAAACCAAGGGGTCTGGGAGCCTAAACATCACACAGAACCATGGCACGGTTTGGGTTGGGAGGGATCTGAAAGCTCACCTTTGTCCCATCTCCTGCCATAGGCAGGGACACCTTCCACTATCCCAGGCTGCTCCAAGCCCCGTCCAACCTGACCCTGGACTCTGCCGGGGAGATTTAAGGAGTTCTGGGGGGATTCACGGGGTTCCAGAGTGGATTTGTGGGGTTCCAGAGGGGATTTAAGAGGATCCAGAGGGGACTGAAGGGGATCCAGGGAGATTAAAGGGGTTCCAGGGAGGATTCACGGGGTTCCAGGGAGATTTAAGGGGTTCCAGAGTGGATTCTCGGGGTTCCAGGGGGAGATCCATGGGTTTCCAGGGATATTTAAGGGGTTCCAGGGGGGGATTCAGGGGACTCCAGGATGGATTCTCGGGGTTCCAGGGGGAGATCCATGGGTTTCCAGGGATATTTAAGGGGTTCCAGGGGGGGATTCAGGGGACTCCAGGATGGATTCTCGGGGTTCCAGGGGGAATTTATGGGATTTTAGAGGGGATTCACGGGATTCCACAGTGGAATCACGGCGTTCCAGAGGAGATTCACGGTGCTCCAGAGCAGAATCGCGGAGCTCCAGGGGGATTCATGGAGGATTCACAGGATTCCAGGGGGGATTTCTGGGGTCCCAAGGGGGGAATTCACGGGGTTCCACGGAGATTTAAGGGGATCCAGAGGGGATTTCCGGGGTTCCAGGAAGATGTCCCTGTCCCGGCCGTGCCGTGCCCGTCCCGCCCCGGGCTCACCTGCATGGTGCCGGTGGCAGCGGGGCCCGGCGCGTTCCCGCGGGGCTGATGTCGCGAAGCTGTCGCGGGGCCGATATCACGGCACTGTCCCGGGGCCGATATCACGGCACTGTCCCGGGGCTGTCGCGCCGATGTCACGGCGTTGTCGCAGCCGCGCGGAGCTCCCCGGGAGCTGTAGTGCGGCCGGGCCGGGGCGGGCCGGGGCGGTGCCGTGTGTGTCCCCTCCTCCTCCATCCCTGTCACTGCCGTGTGTATCCCCTCCTCCTCCATCCCTGTCGCTGCCGTGTGTGTCCCCTCCTCCTCCATCCCTGTCACTGCCGTGTGTGTCCCCTCCTCCTCCATCTCTGTCACTGCCGTGTGTGTCCCCTCCTCCTCCATCCCTGTCACTGCCGTGTGTGCCCCCTCCTCCATCCCCTGTTCCCGGCCACAGCGCGTCCCGGCCCCTCCGCGCTCGGGGTTTCGCTTTCCCTTCGCTCCTGGCTCCATCCGCTTTCCCCCCGCCCCATCCCGGTCCCGGAGCTGATCCAAAGTGCCCCAGGGTTTTTGTGCTGGTCTCCCCCGCCCGGCACCCGGAGCGCCGGTGGCACCCGGGGTTTGCACCCTAAAAATGCTGGAAGTTTTTTAGGGGTGTTCAGCCTAGGGAGGAGAAGGCTCCAAGGAGAGCTCAGAGTCCCTGCCAGTGCCTAAAGGGGCTCCAGGAGAACTGGAGAGGGACTGGGGACAAGGGACGGAGGGACAGCACACAGGGAATGGCTTCCCACTGCCAGAGAGCAGGGCTGGATGGGATATTGGGCAGGAATTGTTCCCTGGGAGGGTGGGCAGGCCCTGGCACAGGGTGCCCAGAGCAGCTGTGGCTGCCCCTGGATCCCTGGCAGTGCCCAAGGCCAGGTTGGACATTGGGGCTTGGAGCAGCCTGGGGCAGTGGGAGGTGTCCCTGACCATGGCAGGGGTGGCACTGGGTGAGCTCTAAGCTCTATTCCAACTCAAACCATTTAGGATTCTAGGATTTTATTTTCCCCATAGACAGGTAGGACAAAGGGGAACTTTCCTCCCAGCTGTGACTAGAAGCACACAGGTCACAGCTCAATGCTGGGACATTCCAGCCATCCCCATTACACCTGGGAACAGGGAGTGCTGAGCTGCCCCTGCCTCAGTTTCCCCAAGTGCCACCAGATGCAGATGCCCACAAAGGCACCCAGTGCTATAGGCCCTGGCTCTACACCACTAAATTCCCTCTCAGTGAGATGGAGACTCAAAACCAAGGCAGAAATTGGGGAGGTTACCATTTTCACGCCTTTGCAGCACTTGGTGCCCGGCTGGGATGGAGGTGCTGGAGCAGCACCACACTGAGCTCTCCCAGGCTCACCAGGGCCACTTCCCAGCCCAGTCCTGGGGAGTCAGTGCTCCAACCATTTGTGCACTTGACCCTGGCAAAGAAAAGCTCCTTTCCTTCCTCTTTTCCCAAGCTGGTTCTAGTTTTGCTCCTTTTTTCTTTTCTCTTTACAGACAGTTCCCAGTGATTATAATTACCCAAACCTCCCCCAAACAGTAATTAAATCAGCACCTTCTCATATATAATATATACATATATAATATATATATAATTTATAGAGAAATTATTTTTGTAAACAGTATTCCTCTACTCCAGAAGGAAGTGGAGTCCAGGGCACATCACAGCTCCAAACACGGAGCTCGGAGAGAACCAGCAGCTCTGTGGAGCAGGTGGGAGCCCCGTGTCACCCTCAGCATCCACTTGTCCCCATTGGGATGGCTCCTGGGTGGGGACAGAACCGGCTGGCTCAGTTTGGGTGGCACCACTTTCAGCTGAAGCAAACTGGTCCGACTGTGAAACCAAACTGGTGTGAGGCATCGCCGTTGTGGAAGACAGCCAGGTCCCGCAGGGGCAGCAGCCACAGCTCCTCTGTGCTGAACTGGAAGATGGTGTCGGTGATGGAGGACTCGTTGTCCAGCTGAAATGACCACCAGGGACAGCTGAGTGGCACCAAAGGCCTCAGCTGAGGGCCTGGAGCTCCCTTGGCTGCTCCTTGAAGCACCCAGTCTCCATTCCCAGCCGATGGTGACCTCTCCCATGTCCCACGCCATCCCTTGCCACATCCCAGGACCAGGGATATTCTCCATCCCCCCGTGTGCAGCCTCATCCACCCGGTGCATCCCAAACTGGGGGGGCTCAAACACCCTCCAAAGGGCTCTCCAAATGTCGGGAGGCTTTTCCAGCCCCCAAGGCTGCGCAGGGCCGGGCTCACCAGGCAGCCCTGCAGGCTGGCAGCATAGCTGTGATCCCGGGAGTCTGCCAGGAAGCGGATTTCCTTGCGGGGCTGGGGCCGGCCGCGCTCGGGGGCCGCTCTGCAGGAGTACGAGACCTTCTGCGCGGCGCGCTGGCTGTGCAGGCGCAGGAAGCGCAGCTGCACCCGGCTGGCCCCCGCGTATTCCAGCTGCAGGGACAGCGGGACACAAAACTGCGGGGGCTGCTTCGGGGGGCTCTGCTCCCCCCCGAGGATAAACCCTGCCGGGGTCCAGCCCCTGCTAAAGCACTGGAGTTCCTCGTAGGTGTCCCATCCCTCTGTGCACAGCCAGGGGAGCTGCGTGCTGTCCCACCAGTGCAGGGTGGAATTGGGATGGAGGTGACCTCCCTGACCTCACCTCTGTGTCCCCCTGGCTGTTCCAGCCGAGCACTCACCAGGAAGCCCCCGGGCAGGGTGCTGAACCACTCAAAGGTGTTCTCAGAGCTGTAGGTGCTCAGCCAAGCCTTGATGGGGACCTGAGGGGAGCAAGGACAATTGTCAGGCTGTCTCAGCAGGGCATAGTGGCACTGACAGGACAAGGAGCCAGCACAGAGCCTGTGTGTGCTGTCCCTGCAGCCTGGTCACACCATGACCAGGATCCTCACTCCAGAGTGCTCCAACAGCTCTGTGCCAGGGCAGTGGGCACCAGAGCAAGGGACTGGCCACCACAGCAAGGGAGTGGTCACTACAGCAAGGGACTGGCCACCACAGTGAGGGACTGGTCATCACAGTGAGGGACTGGTCACTACAGCAAGGGACTGGTCACCACAGAGAGGGACTGGTCATCATAGTGAGGGACTGGTCACTACAGCAAGGGACTGGTCACCAGAGCAAGGGACTGGTCACTACAGCAAGGGACTGGTCACCACAGAGAGGGACTGGTCACCACAGCAAGGAACTGGTCACTATAGCAAGGGACTGGCCACTACAACGAGGGACCGGTCACCACAGTGAGGGACCGGTCACCACAGAGAGGGACTGGTCATCATAGTGAGGGACTGGTCACTACAGCAAGGGACTGGTCACCAGAGCAAGGGACTGGTCACTATAGCAAGGGACTGGCCACTACAACGAGGGACTGGTCACCACAGTGAGGGACCGGTCACCACAGAGAGGAACTGGCCACCCTGTCCCTCTCCAGCCCCACCAGCTCTTGTCCCCACCCACCCTGAGGGGTCCCTCGGGGCTGAAGCTGCCCCATAAAAGCCACCCCGTACCTGGTTGTGGACAGGGGCTATGCAGGTCTCCCCCCCAGCTGTGAAGTTGCAGAAGGCCAGCAGTGCATCCTGGGGACTGCCCTGGTTGGGGTCGATGTAGTATTGCCCTGGAGGGAGGAGAGGAGAGCCCCTGGCACCCAGGTTTGGCACAGGGAGGGTGTCACACAGTGCCATCTCACCCCAGCTGGTGGCCCGGCCCATTTCTCCAGGGACGTTCACAAACCCCATCTGACCTCATCCCCCTGAATCCTTATTCCCTCTCTATTTCAAAGAGCTGCCTGTCCCTTCACAGGCTCTGGAGAGCAGGCCAGGTCCAGGGGTGCCCCCATGCCCCTGGTACCGTCGGGCAGGCCGGGGTGAGCCAGCAGCAGCTCCTTGCAGGTGGTGGCAGGGTTGGTTTTGGTGCCATTGGGATGCTCCACGAGGGCTTGGAGCTCCCGGCTCAGGGTGTCCAGCAGAGCCCAGACCACGGTGTAATTCAGGTGGTTGGAGGAATAAATGAGGTGCTGAAAGAAAAAGGAAGGGATATCACCAAGCTGACCACAGACCCCCCCACCAGGAGCTCATCAGGGGCTGAGGAAGGGGATGGGATGTGCAGGGGACAAGTGTGGGGGGAGAGGGAGTAGCTGGATCTTCTTGGTCCTGGTGCACAGGGGACCTCAGGAGCAGCAGGACATGGGACAGCACCACTGGGAGCCCCTTCCCTCCTGGTCAAGGGTCACTCACCTGCAGCTCCTCCTGGGACAGCACCAGTGCGGGCCCGCTGGGACCAGGGGGGCCAGCCAGACCCTGGGGGACAATGACAGTGCTGCTGGCACTGGCTGCTGCCCACAAACCCCTCAGCAGCTCCTCCGCCAGTGCCAGCAGCTGGACATCCCCATGGAATGCCAGCACGGCATGGCAAGGCCTCACTGCACGTTTGGGGGAGTGAAGGACCCAAATTTTGGGATGAGGGGCGTCTGTGGCTCTGCTTACCGGCATTCCCGGTGTGCCCCTGGGGCCTGGCAGGCCCGGGAAGCCTCTGAGCCCCTGCCAAAGGAGGAGGTGGAGAAGGGAA
The DNA here is from genome assembly GCA_013397075.1 of Rhabdornis inornatus. Classification (NCBI taxonomy): domain Eukaryota; kingdom Metazoa; phylum Chordata; class Aves; order Passeriformes; family Rhabdornithidae; genus Rhabdornis; species Rhabdornis inornatus. Next base: position 221,336 of record VWZS01001396.1, read on the forward strand.
GGAAAGCAAGGTGGGAGATGCTGCCGTGCTGAGCTGCACCCCTGGAGTGGGATGGAGGGAAGGGATCCCATGGCAGGGCTGATCCCGCTCCAGCTGCTCCCCACTACTTACTTTGGGTCCAGACAAGCCCTGGAAGGAAAGGACAAGACCAGGATAAGAGGGAGGCAGGTGGGATCAAAGCTGCATCCCTGTGGGGACAGGAGTGAACCCCAAACCTGCAGCAGGGGGAAGGACTCACCGGTGTCCCAGGAATTCCAGGGTGTCCCCGTGGACCAGGGGGGCCAGTGTCACCCTGCAAGGACACCAGAGGAGCTCAGGGTGCTGCACAGGACATCCCCCAGCCCTGCATCCTTCTACAACCCAGCCCCTTCCCCAGGTGCATTTTATATGGAAAAATAAGAAATTCACCCCAAATACTCATTTTAGTCCCTGATATTCCTCTCCACCCTGCCTTTACCTGCTTTCCCTTGGGTCCTGGCTTCCCAGGAACACCGTGGGGTCCTGGCTTGCCCTGGGAAATGTGGCAGGATGTCACACAGGGTGACAAGGGACCCAGGGGGGAAAAGAAGAGCCAAACCTGTCACACACCTTGAAGCCATCGTCTCCTTGCTGGCCCAGGTCACCCTTGCTGCCCTTCTCGCCCTAGGAGAGAGTCAGGGAGAGCTTTGGTGGCAAAGGGAAGGACAGAACTCCCAGGACACCAGTGTGGGTGGGGAACCTCCCAGTTATGGCTGGCTGCAAAATTTCTGGAGCAAAATCCCCAAAACCCCATCCTTTTGATTCCACAGAATTCACTGCAGCCACATTGCTGGGCACAGAGGCAGCAGGAGGCACAATCAGCTCCAAACTGAAAGGATCAACCCAGACTAAAATATCTCTCAGGAAAAACTTGGAAGTTGTCAGGAAGCACTTGGAGAGAATAAAGGAGATTCTTGGTGTGCTGAAACCAGAAGCAGGGGAAAAATCCCAGCACAGCCTCCCCTCTGCCTGCTCTCCCAGGAGCTGCTCACAATAAATTTAAAGTTTTAATAAATTTAATAAATTTAAGGTGTCATTTTCCTGAAGGCTCTGAGCAGATCCCCATCACCAGGGACTGCTTGTCTCTCTTATTTATGGCCACGGGGCTGAGGGATGGGATGTTTGGGTTGTGCTCAGCTTCTCCAGCCAAGGCTGGACCCATCAGGAATGGCACAAGGGAGGTTCAGCTCGTGCTGCATCAGCATCAATGCTGACAGCAGGGATTAAAAGGCTCCACACTGCTGCTTGCAACTCCAGGAGGATGGAAAAAGCTGGAAAAGGACTGGATTTGGGAGAAAATCTAAAGGTTCAATCTCCCAGCACCGGGGGACAGGGTGGCCAACACCCAGAGAAGGATGGTGCAGCTATCAGGGTTCAAAAAGAGGGGAATTAGGGGTGGCATTCAGCAAATTAAATGCCACCCTGTGCCCAGTGTCCCTGCTGTGCCTGGCACATGTCCCCTACCTTGTGTCCTTTCGGTCCAGGGTCTCCTTTGATGCCCTTCAGCCCCGGGATGCCCTAAGAGAGAAACATGGCACTGCCTCACCCTGCAGCTGAGCTGCTCCTGTCAGCCCCTGGCAAGGAGGGATCTCCCCACCCCTGAGGATTCTGAGGCTTTCAGGCAGTTTTAGAAACTTTGAGGCATTTCTCATCATCTTTTTGATTTTTGCTTTCAGGAGGATCCCTCAGCAAAGCCCATTAAAAATGCACTGGAAGTGCCTTGTCTGGCTGAGAATATCCAGCTTTTTTTTTAGTGAAGTTGTCAAAGTTGGGCTTTTTTATTTTAAGCAGAGAAAAAAGCATTTTCTAGTAATTAAAATAAATATTTGAGTCCTTTTTGCTGGCTGCAGTTTGCCCCTCCAGCCATAACAGCTCTCTGGGAAGGTGGGCACAGCCCCACCAGTGCTCAGCACTGCCTGGCATCAGACATATACCTGAAAAGAAGGGTTTGACCTCCAGAACCACATTTTGGGAATGATGTGATTTGTCTGACTGCACACACCCTCCTGGGATGTTAATTAGGGAGGAGAAGACAGGAGGAGATGGATGAACCACTTAAAAACTTCCCTCATTTTAAACAGGTCCCTGCAGAGCTGGGTCACACAGTGGGGTCAAACAAGGAGCAGCCAGCACCCCAAACCCCACACTGATACTCACATAGGGTCCCTGGGGCCCTTGGGGTCCTGGAAGTCCTTTGTCACCTGGGTGGCCCTGAAATGCAAAAGGAGAAGCCCTGGCTGTGCCCAGGGTGATGCTCCAGGGCAGGGAGAGCAGCCCATGGGGGCCGTGGGTGTGGGAGATGCCCCTGTTGGGCTGGGAGGCTCTGGGGGGACAGAGCCCTCAGTTACCATGGTTAATTCTTTTCTAACCCGGGGTTCAGGCAGGTGGGAGCACCCCCAAACCGCCAGGGGGGCAAGGCAGCCTCACAAAGCCACCTACCTTGTGTCCCCAGGGACCCCGTGGGGGCTGCTGGCCCATCTTGCCTCGCTTGCCCTGAGGACCACAGAGAAAAGACTCACAGGTAGTTCCAAACTGATCCAGACACCCCTTATCCCTCCAGGATCCCCCCTCCAGGGATTCTGAGCCCCCAGAAAGCTGGGACCCCCCCTGATCCCCGCTCCCTGCCACCCTCCATGGGGACAGCAGTGCCACTTACCCGTCTGCCAGCTTCTCCTGGGACCCCTTGGTCCCCTTCCTGCCCTGGGTCACCCTGGGGGAAGAAGAAATGGGGGATGTGGGTCTCCAACAGCTCAGCCACATCCCAGGACTGGGGAGGAGGAGCTGCTGCCTGCATGGAGATGGGGACAGTGCCCACCAGGCACTGGGGAATTCTGGAGATGGGCACCAAGAGCTGAGGAGGCCCCTGTGCCCCCCAGGGCCACTTGAGCCAGGCTGGAGGCAGGATCTGCCAGACCCAAAAACCAGCCCAAGGTAGCCCAAGGGCATCCTGTGTTTGCCAGGTGGGGAAAAACAGGTCCCCCTGGGCAATTCCCAGTTTTCTCTCCATGGTGTCCAATGGGATTGACCAGCTCAGGCTTGCCCACCCCATGCCCACTCAGGTGCCATCCCCAGGGGAGGACTTTGGGGGTACCTTTTCTCCTTTGCGGCCTTTCCATCCTTTAGGACCAGCTTGTCCAGGAGACCCCTAAAACCCCAAAGGAGAAGGAAACCCCTCTGTGAGTACGCTGTGCCAGTGATGCCTCTCCTGGCTCCCCTCTCTGCCTTGCTCCAGTGTGCACAGGAAGATGCTCAGAGCTGGAATCTTCCCTTTGGGATTTTCCCTCCCTCTGGAGCAGGCTGGGCAGAAGGGGGCTGTGGCAGGGTTCAACAAGAGCAGGAGATGGTGCCTGCACTGCACTTTGACACATCAGGAGCTGCCAGCATCCCACAGCCTCTTTCAGGGAGAGCCACCACGGCTCCATCCCCCTCCTCACCATTTGTCCCGGTTTTCCTGGCTTGCCTGGCTCCCCTTTTGCACCCACCAGGCCCTAAGAAGGAAAAGAGAATTCAAGGCAAATCCAAAACTTTGGGTTATTCACCCAAATCCCAGGCAGGCTGTGAGAGGGACACAGATGTGGGAGGCTGGAAAAGCTGAGCAGGGAATGGGGCAGAGAGGAGCCCACTCACCTCGGTGCCACTCAGCCCGGTGACTCCAGCTTCACCCGGTGGCCCAAGAGTCCCCTGGGTTCATTTGGGGACAAAACATGAGGCTGGCAGCAGGGGAAGGCAGGAGGGCACAGCTGGGGCTGTTGTCCCCAGGGAGAGCTGTGCCAGGAATGTCCCCTGCCTGTCCCCATGGAGCAGAGGCGTTACCTGCCGGCCTGGCTGGCCCTTGGTGCCTGTCACTCCTCTGGCTCCCTCATGGCCAGTGTAGCCCCGGAGCCCAGGGGCACCTGCCAGCCCCTGAGCCCCCTGTGAGCCCTGCAGGACACAGAGATGGGGACACTGCTCACCCCCGTCCCCTGCAGGGCCCGAGCAGCTGCCCCTTGAGGGGCTTCAACTGCACTGAGCTTTGCAAATCCCCCTGGAGTTTATTCCNGCACAGCTGGGGCTGTTGTCCCCAGGGAGAGCTGTGCCAGGAATGTCCCCTGCCTGTCCCCATGGAGCAGAGGCGTTACCTGCCGGCCTGGCTGGCCCTTGGTGCCTGTCACTCCTCTGGCTCCCTCATGGCCAGTGTAGCCCCGGAGCCCAGGGGCACCTGCCAGCCCCTGAGCCCCCTGTGAGCCCTGCAGGACACAGAGATGGGGACACTGCTCACCCCCGTCCCCTGCAGGGCCCGAGCAGCTGCCCCTTGAGGGGCTTCAACTGCACTGAGCTTTGCAAATCCCCCTGGAGTTTATTCCACAGCAAATCCCCTTGGAGTTTATTCCACAGCAAACGCCCCTGGAGTTTATCCCACAGCAAATGCCCCTGGAGTTTATCCCACAGCAAATGCCCCTGGAGTTTATCCCACAGCAAACCCCCCTAGAGTTTATTCCACAGCAAACCCCCTGGAGTTTATTCCACAGCCTGACCTCTCCCAGCAAATCACCCAAGCTAAAGGCTTGGAGCAACCTGCCCTGTGGAATGTGTCCCTGCCCATGGCAGGGGATGGAATCCAGTGAGCTTTGAGGTCCCTTCCAACCCAAACCAGTCTGGGATTCCAGGATTCCCTAAGGGCGCTCCTTGCCTGGGCAGAGCAGCACTGCAACGTGGGAAAACTGGGATGCACATGGGATTTGTCCTGCAGCTGAGCTCAGGGCATCCATAACACATCTGGGGCTCTCTGTCATGACCATAATCCCCATCCTGGGGCACCTCAAGTGTTCCAGACACTGGGCAGCTCCCAGAACCCCATGGACACCTGCAGATCTGCCCCAAGCAGGGGGAAATCCAGAGCCCTGGAGCTGCCTCAGGCAGATTCCAGCAGCCAAGTATTACCTGTGCAACAGCCCTGGCACTTTGGCACGGCTTTTAACAGCTCTATTAAAATTCCTTTAGGGAGCTTTTGCTGTGGGAAATCCAAGGAAGCAGTGACTCAGTCCCAGGGCAGGAGCCAGGAGTCATGGCCAGGCTGGCAGAGCTCACTTTGCAGCCACCCCCAGAGTGAGACACATCCCAAAATGCCACCAAACCTCTTTCCCAGGGGAAATTTTTATGGGCAGAGCTGGTACTCACCACTGGGCCAGGCTTGCCACCATCTCCCTTCTCTCCATCATCTCCAGCCAGTCCCTGTGGGGACACTGAGGGGTCAGAAAAAGCCCCTCACACCATGTCCTTCACCTCTGTGGGGGCTTGGAGCATCCTGTCCCACATCCCACACTCAGCTGGCCAAGACAGCACTGGGAACGTCGTGGGAGTGAACAGGATTCAGCAGCAGGAACAGGTTTTCCATGAGGCTCCCCTGGGTGCTGGAAAGGGTCTGATATTTGGGGTTTAGGCACTGGGAGTTGGGGGTTTTAGGGTCCCAGGAGTCAGTGCTGAGGTATGAGGTGTTAAACCCCCTCCACATTTCTGAGCCCCCTGACCTGGCCAGTGAAGGGACAATAAATCCTTTGGGTTGTACTGGAAAGGGAAGAGCTGGAGAAGCCTTTGGCAATTCCCAGCTCTGCAACATTCCAGGCATCAGTACCTCGAATCCTGCAGCCCCAGCAGGTCCATCCACACCTCGTGGCCCTGGATCTCCCTGGGAAAGGAGGGAAAACTGCTCTGTCCATGGGAAAACCCTTCCCTGCCTTGCTGGCTTTGCATTGCAGGCAACAAGGCAAGGGGTGTCCCATGGCAGGCCCCCCTGTCACCAGCCTGCCCAGGATATCCATGCAGCCAGTCCCAGCACATTCCCACCGGGAAAGCTTGGGAAGAGGCCAGAAAAGGGAGTTTCACCCAGAGATGAAGGCTTGGAGCCATCATCCCTCCTTACCTTCTGTCCCTCGGGACCATCGAGCCCAGGAGGACCCCGGAGTCCTGTCCCCCCCTGTACAGGGCACAAGCAGAGGAGCCCGGGTCACTCAGCCCTGCCCAGCCACACAAATGTCCCCTCACCAGGTCAGGGACAGAAATGGGCCCTGCCCAGTGTTCCCAGTCACATAAATGTCCCCTCACCAGGTCAGTGACAGAAATGGGCCCTGCCCAGTGTTCCCAGTCACATAAATGTCCCCTCACCAGGTCAGTGACAGAAATGGGCCCTGCCCAGTGCTCCCAGTCACACCAGTGTCCTCCCACAAGATCTGTGACAGGTTGAAAGGGGAGAGGGGACATGATCTGACTTACAAACCATCCTCTGGCTCCAGCAGGTCCTGCAGCTCCGGTGACACCGCCCTGGCCCTGGCACACAGAGGCAGATGTGTTCCCAGCCTGGCATTATCCCAAACTGCCCCACAAACCCAAACCACCCTTTTGTACCAACAAGACCCAATTTTGGTGTCATGCCTGTGAGACATGAAACTCCCCAATTATGGAGATTTGACAATTCCTAGGACTTTCTGCAGCTCCCAGAGCCCCAGGCTTCCCACCAGGGGTGTGTCCCCCCCTTGGCACCCATCACCCAGAGACACACATCATTTTGGGGACACTGGAGGGTGAGCCCAGCCCCAGCTGTACTTGCCAGCAAACCTTCTCGGCCCTTCTCTCCCTTCTGGCCTTTCCCTCCAATTTCCCCCATGGCAGCTCCTGGACCAGGAACTCCAGGAAGGCCCCTGGGGCCAGCATTGCCCTGCTCAGGGATGGAGACAAGTGTCACCACAAAGAGGGAAAAGTAACAGCAATAAATGAGCTCCTTCATGGAGTGAGCTGTGTCACCCTCTGGTGCCACAGAGACCAGGTCACCCTGGAGTGCTCCTCAGCCATGGGGACACCCCCATCCTGCTCTGTCCCCACCATGGAGCAGCAGAGGTTGAGCAGGCCAGGGGTGTTCCCGAGGTGCTGGAAAGAGGGACAGAGTTAGAGACACCCCTCACCTTCCGTCCCTGCAGTCCTGGCTCACCCGGGTCTCCAGTGTCACCGGTGTCACCCTGCCCAGGCAGAAATGCCCACATCAGACACAGCAGCTGCTCCCCAGCCCCATCCCAGAGCGGGTTAAAAGCTGGCTTTGATTTCCATGGGCTCTTCCACTCTCCTCTGGCTGGGATTTTGATGCTGGGTAAGGCACAGCCTCGCCTCCTGTGCCAGGAGATCACCCCAGCTGTGACCCTGCTACCCCAAAAGTGAGTGGGGACAAAATGCTGAGCACACCTTGCCCAGCATGGGGACCCCAAAGCATCAACCCCCAGTTCCATGGGAGCATCCCAGGCTCTGTGGGGCAGAGCCATGGCATGGGCATGCACCATTCCCATTCCCATTGCCATTTCCATTCCCCGTGGGGACAATCCCACACGTACCTCCTTGCCTTGCTTCCCAGGCTGTCCTGGTGGCCCCTCTGTCCCCTCGTCCCCTGGCTCCCCAGGGCTCCCTCTGATGCCTGGAGCTCCACGGGTTCCTGCCTCTCCCTGGACAGGATGAAGATGACCAGGATGATTCTTAGCTGCCTTTTCCAGCTGAGCCTGGCTCTATGCTCCATGGTTTCCCATACTGGAAAAACCCCACTTTTCTTATGGGACCCCTCTGCCATGCCCAGCAATGTCAATCCCCAGGCACGAGGGTGCTGGGGAGGGTTTCAAACACCTCCCATGCATTCAGGTGCCTGTGTGACCCTGCAGGAGTGGGGTGAGCCCAGCACCACCCCCAGCATCACCCCAGCACCCACCTGCTCACCCTTGGGCCCCAGCTGACCCTCTGCTCCTGGTGGTCCTGGTGGTCCCTGCAGAGGAAAGACAAGCCCAGCCCAGCCCTAGCACAGCTCGTTGACCCAGCTTTAACCTTCTGGCTTTTCTGAGGATCAGCAGCCTCGTCCCATCCTTTCCCATCCTTGGAACAGGGAACTGGGGAGGGGGAGGCTGGAGCAGCCCCATCAGGGTGGGGCCACAGTTCCCTGTGTTGTACCTGCTCCCCATCCAGCCCACGGACTCCGGCTCCCCCAGGATCTCCCACCTCACCCTGCAGAGGACACAAAAGCAGGACAAGCAGCTGTGGTGGTTCTCTGTCTCGGCAGCTCCCCAAATCCCCATCCCACAGGGATGGGGCCAAACTGGGAGCAGCCCTGGGGAGGTCAGTGGGGCAAGCCCGAGGCTTTGGGCAGCTCCCAGGGAAACCAAATCCTCTCCTCTGTCCTCACCTTCTCTCCTCTCATCCCTGCAGGCCCTTTGTATCCATTGGGACCTTCCCGGCCCTGAGAACAAACACCCCACATCAGCAGAGAGGCTTGGCCCGAACTCAGGAGCCTTTGCAGCTCCTGAGCAGGGTCTGGGATGTCCTTGACACATAACACAGGAAGAGAATCCACACTCCAGCTCCTCAATCCCCCTGCAACAGCTTCCCTTTTCCTTCCCTTCCTGCAGGTGCTTTAGGGAGCTCCCCAAAGGTGCTGCTGCAGCAAAATCCTTAATCCCTGTCTTGAGAGGATCAGTGGAGTGACCCCAGCAGCACTCACTGGGTACCCAGGCTGCAGCAAAATCCTTAATCCCTGTCCCCTGAGAGGATCAGTGAAGGGACCCCAGCAGCACTCACTGGGTACCCAGGCTGCAGCAAAATCCTTAATCCCTGTCCCCTGAGAGGATCAGTGAAGGGACCCCAGCAGCACTCACCGGGTACCCGGCCGGGCCAGCAGCACCAGCTGCTCCAGGAGTGCCTCTCTCTCCACCCAAGCCAGGCTTCCCAGGAATGCCGTCCTGCCCTCTTGTGCCAGGAACACCCTGCAAGGCCAAAAAGCCCCTTAGCCCCCCAGAACACAGCTCTGGGGGGGGCTAAGCCAAGGAAAGCCCCGTGGCTGATGCAGTTGAGTCACCTCGGGGTCCAAAGGTGCCACCTGCTCCAGGCCCCATCCCTGCAGTTGTAGGATACTGGTGTCCCCACACCCCACTTGCCACCACCCACACACAGGGTTTGGGGTGCTCCCTGCCCCACAACCACCCCAGGGATGAAGATGCCCTGGAGTGGGCACCCATGTCTGCCCCATGGGACATCACCCCAGCCCAGCAAGGTGCAGCTCTGCACTTACAGGCAGCCCTGGGAGCCCTCGAGGACCTGGGTCACCTGTTCTGCCCTGGGAAAAGAAGGATGTTCAGCAATGTGTCCATGGAATGGGGAACCAGGGAACTGGGATCAGGGTGAGGCTTTGCTCAGAGAAATCCCCATGTCTTGGGACCAGTGGTGTCTGTGCAGCATCAGGACAGAACCCAGGCAGCAGGGAGTGGGACCAGGGTCCTGACTGCTCCCAAAAAGGGGTTTGGGATGGATCCATGCTGCAGGCAGCACAGGGGATGTGTGCAGGTCACACATCCATGCAGAGGGATCAGAGCAGCAGGAATACAGGAAGCAAGGAGAGCCCTACCTGGGAGCCAGGAGCACCACGAGGACCAGGGGGACCTGGCAGGGCCTGGGGGACAGGAGCACCATCAGTGACACAGCCTGGCTGAGCCCCGTCCCAATTTAACTGCAAGACTGGCAAAAGTTCCCCATGGCCAAGATTTCCAGTTTTCCCCACTCCCGGCCCAGCACAGAGACCTTGCTTGGTGCTTTCCAGGGGACTGGAGCTGCCAGAACAGCAGCAAACAGTGCTTACCTTTGGACCAGCTTTTCCTGGAAATCCTGGTGGGCCTTGAGCTCCCCTTTCTCCCTGTTGGGAGGTAAGAAAGATTTCCTTTCCTCTATATGTTTTAGTGCAAAAACCTCTTTTTAAAGCACAACAAAACAAACAAAAAACAGCTCTTGGAACAATCCAGAGGTGCTCAGGCAGAGGAGGTGCTGGACTGCTAATGGTTCACCTGCTGTGGGAGACAGATCCAGCTGTTCTCCTCCCACCGTGGCTGATGGAGATTGTGGACACCTCCAAACCCATCCACTGGGTTCAAAACTCATCCCAAAAATGCTTCCAATGCTTCCAGTGCTGGAGTGGGTGTCCCATCCCTACCTTGTCTCCCCTGTGTCCCAACCTCCCGCGGTCTCCAGCAGGTCCTGGATAGCCCTGGGAAGAGCTGGGGGTTAGGAGGCAGCTGGGGCTGCCTGGCATCTCTGTACTTTTGAGAGAAGGTGGCTGAGGGAAAGGCAGGAGCCCTGGGAGGATGGTGAGTGCCCAGCTGGAGGCTGCTGCAGCCTCCTCCCGGTCTGGCCACCGCCGTGTCCCCTCCGTGTCCCCTCCATCACTTACATAGGTGCCCACAGGTCCTTGTGGCCCCTCCAAGCCAGGCTTCCCAGGCAGCCCCTGACAGGCAAAACGAGAGAATTAGCAAACCCCCACTCCTGGGATGCATCAGGCAGCCTCCCTTCCTCAGTGTTCCCATGGGATGTGAGGAGCCCTCAGGCTGAGTCCATGGGATTCCCCCCAGGTCTCCCCGTGGCAGCCCAGTGCCTCTGGGGGCTGTTCACCACCATCACTCCCCCAGCCAGCCCCCCCAAATCCCAGTTCTCACCTTTGGGCCCAAGGAACCCGGGTCTCCATCGGGTCCAGGCTTTCCTGGAGAGCCCTTTGGGATGATTTGGGGAGGAGGTGTCAGGCAAAGGCTGAGAGGAGGCAAGCCCCACCGAGCCCCCATTGCTGCCCCCGAGCTCATGGCCAGGGATCACCTGGAGCCAGCAGGGTCACAGGGGGCAAACTCAGCCATTGTGGCTGGTCCTGCTGGCTCCTGCACACCAGCCCCCATGGCTGGCAGGGCTGTCACCAGGGAAGGGGACAATCCTTGCTCTCAACATCATCACCATGCCAAGCTCTCAGGGAGGAGCTGTTCCAGCTGCAGGAGCTATTCCAGGTCTCCATCCCACATCACTGAGCTGGAAGGACCCACCAGGATCACCCAGTGCAGCTCCTGTCCCTGCCCAGACACCACAACAATCCCACCCTGGGCATCCCTTTCTGCCCAGACCCCCCAACAATCCCAGCCTGTCCATCCCTGGCAGCGCTGTCCAAACGCTCCTGGAGCTCTGGCAGCCTCGGGGCCGTGCCCATTCCCTGGGGAGCCTGGGCAGTGCCCAGCACCCTCCCTCTGAACCTGTGCCACCCTCTGCCACTGGGAGCTCCTCCCAGGACCCAGAGCCAGCTCCTGCTCAGCCATGGAGGGTTTCCATGAGCTGCCATGCCCCATGGATACACCCTGCTGGGCTCAGGGAGGCTGCTCAGTTCCTGGAGCAGGCTGATTCCTTGGGGGAATGATTCTGCTCTTCCCTAGCCCAAGCTACTTCCACCACTGAGGCTTTTTAATGTCTTTTATCAACCAGGTAAGATCAGGTCCTACAGATGCCCTGATTCCCAAGGAAAGTCCCACATTCCCCACCAGCAGCACCAGCCCCACTGACATCCCACCTAGAAAAACACACAGTTCACGCAGAGGAACATTCTTTTTTCCTTACCATGGATCCAGGAGTTCCAGCATGCCCACGGCCCCCTGGCAAACCAGCAAATCCCTGGAGGAAAGGGCAGCAGAGGAGTCATGGAGGGAAGGCAGGAGAGGAGGATGGAGAGACTCAGCCCCTGGTTTGAGCCCCACACAAAGGACAGGCAAAGGGCCCAGCTTGGTCAAGGCAGTACTGGGGCTTTTCCTTAAAATCCAGCTCCTGCATTCCTCATAGAATCACTACAGTTGTGTGTGGACAGACACAGCACCCACTCGTGCCCTCAGGCACTGTGTGTGATGCTGGCAGCACTCAGGTGTGTCTCTGACCCAGTTTTCATCCTCTCTTTTGGGGGAAGTGCCAGATTTTTATTTTTTAATTATTTTTTTAAATTTCAGAGCGAAGATAAATATATGAAATCTTGCAGTAGGGAACACCTACTGCCAGCCCTGGTCTTGCTGCTGGAGCTGTTCAGGATAGCAGTGCCAGGGGTGGGAAATCCCATTGCCCTGTTCCCAATCTTTCCCCCCTCAGCAGGATTCCCAGAGGGGCATGTCCATCCCATGGACATGCTTTGGGGGCACATTCCCAAAGGAATAAAGCTGAGCAGAGGGATGGAAGGCCAGAAGTCAGCTCTACTCACCAGTGGTCCCCTCCTGCCTGGGCTGCCCACAATTCCTGGGTGGCCCTGCAGGACAAGGATGAGGATGAGGATGGGGATGGGGAGGCAGAACAGCCTCTCCCAGTCCTCATCATGGCAAAGTCCATGGTATCAAGGCTTGTCCCACACAGCCACAGGGATGGGAGGTTGGGAAGTGTCCCCACTGATGGTACCAAGGTCTTGTCCCACATGGCCACAGGGATGGGAGGTTGGGAAGTGTCCCCATGGGCTCAGCTGTCCCTGTCCCCATGCCAGCCCCCTGTCCCCAGCCAAGTACAGATGTAGGATGGGAACCTGTGTACCAGGCTTTCCTTCTGCGCCCTCCGCTCCCGGCACGCCCCGCGAGCCCTGCAAGGAGAGTTTTGTCTCAGGGTGACCCCACCAAGGGCTCCTCTGGCCCCAGAGCCTCCCTGCAGGGTGACAAGGTGGGACATCAGTGGTGGCACTGCCTGGCCTGTGTGCAGCTGTGGGTTCCTCAGGGCACAGCTCGTCCCACACAGTTCTTGCAGATCCCCCTGCTCCGCCCCACCTTGGCATGGGAAATAACATCCGTGTGGGAGGGAAGCTGTTTTCACCAGGAGCACCTCGGCTGGGTTTTCCCTCCTCCTGCCCCAGCTATTCATTCCTGGCTCCTTCACCAGCCACAGCTCCAAATAACAGAGCTGCCCTATAAAGTTCTTTCCTGGAATTTTCTGTGCTCAGTGTTCCAGATGAAGCCGTGCTGTTGGGCAGGTGGTTTCTCAAAATGCAAAGTGCCACAGCCTGAGCTGCTCATCCCCAACTTCTCCTGTGCAAATTCCCGACCCTCTGATCTGGCCACGTCCCAGGATGCTGCTCCCATGTCCCAGAGCTGACAGCTCCACATGGCAGCACAGGGATGTGGGATATCCTCTACTTACAGGCAGTCCAGGGACTCCAACCAGCCCACGCTGCCCCACACGGCCCTGGAAAACACCAGGAATCACAAAAACATCCATCTGCCAGCAGCAAAGCTGCAGGTTTGGAGGAAAATCTTGTGCCTGAAGGATGTGCTCTGCCCCAGCACATGCCAAGCCAAGCAAGGTATGTTTCAATCCAGGGTTGTTTCAATCCCCCACAGCCAAAGATGCTCCAAGATCCAGCCCCAAATTCCAGCACCCCATTAGTTACCCGGGCTCCCCGTGGTCCTGGGCTTCCCTTGGGGCCATCAGGTCCTTGGCATCCCTAAAATCCACACAAAGGAGAACACAGACATTGCAAATCTATAGGGACAGGTCAGGGGGATGCCATGCCCAGGGAGGGGACCAGGAGGCTGGAGACCCTCCCAGGATGGTGTCCCTCGGTGCTGGGGCCCTGGCAGGGCGGGCACATCCCTGTTTTCCATGCAAGGAAGTGGGCAGCCCATGGGAAAGCAGCAGATTCTGGTGCTGACCTTGGGTCCCTCGCTGCTGTTCAGCCCTGCAGGGCCAATCTGACCTTCTTCCCCCTGCCAGGAGAGAGGGGAGGAATCATCCAGGGAAATCAGCAGCAGCCTCTGATCCTGAGGGAGTCACCAGCCTGCTGCTGGTGTAGGGAAAATCACTGTGGGTGTGACCAGAGGTGACATTAATAAATGTCACCTGTTAAGCTTTGGTGGGAATGGGGACTTCCCCCATCTCCCAGCGTTAAAAAAACAGTCAGAAAGAAAAATCTCAACAGTTTGGAGTGGCCCAAAGTGACACAGTCGGATGTTTTTGTTTCCTGGTGGACAAATTAAAGGCAGTTCCAAGGACTGCAGTGCCAAGGCTCCTGCCTGCTCCAGCCCCTGTGCCAGCAGTGCTGCCTGGGGGGGGTGGACAAGGCAGGGACATGATTCCTGCTGCATCCCCAGCCCCTGGAGAGGTGCGAGGAGTTGTTATTCATCCTGAAGAGCAGAAGAGCAGATCCAGGAAGGTATTCCAAAAGCCTTGGAGTGGGAGAGCATCCTCTGCAGACTGGAAAGGTGGGTGGGAAAATAATCCTCCTTTTCCTGAGAGCTGGGAATCACTAGAGAATCACAGCCTGGCCTCAGTTCCCAGCTCAAACACGGATCTGGAGGTGGGTTCAGTCACCCAGACAGCTCTCAGAGCACACACTGCAGGATAAAGCATTCCCAAAGCTCTGCAGGGCTGCCAGCACAGGCTCCAGGAGCAGGGAGTGGCACAAAATGAGCAATCCACAACCCTCTACTCCCAAAAGCTGCAAAGGAGCTGACCCGGAGCAGGGACTCAGCGGGATCCTGCAGAGCTGCTCAGGCTGGGAATCCTCTGCCTGAGGCTGCTCTGGCATCAGTGAAGCCAGCAGTGAATTTTGGGATGAAGAGGCGTGGAGCAGGCACAGCAAAGCTCAGTCTGGCTGCTGGGGGCACCTGCAGCCCCACCCAAGGCTGGGGGCTCTGGGCCAAGATGCTGTGAAAGGGATCCCTTCGGAGAGATCCCATAATCAGCATTGCCTGCCCCCCTCAGGGCTGTCCCCAAGCTGTCACACAGGTCACACATGTGCTCCCCCCAGGACACTCCAGCCCAGCAGTGGCACTCACGTCTGGTCCCTGTGGCCCTGCTGCCCCTCGGGGGCCAGGGAAGCCCTGCAAGCCCCCCTGGCCCCGGGCTCCTGGGGGGCCTTTTGCTCCCTGTGCTCCTTGTGGGCCCTTGGAGGAATGAAACACAGAATGTCACAAAGCAGGGACAGCAATTCCCTGATCCATGGGAAGGAATTCCCCTGGAGAACCCATCACTGGCAGGGGCGAGCACCCCAAACCCTCCTCCCCAGCACCCCTGGGGCACCAGAAATGGGGAAATGCATTTTTTAAACAGCCAAAGAGAGATGGAGACGTGAAGGATGGATCAGGTGGTGGGATCAGCACAAAATGAGCTGCCTGGCTGTCACAGTCCCCAAAATCCATCAGGGTCCTGGGGCAGCCACCCCCACCCACCCACAGCTGGGTGAAGCACATCTGAACAACAGAGGGAGCAGCTGGAGGCACCACAGGTTTGGGAATTGGTACCTTGCCTCCTCTGGCTCCCAAATCTCCCTTGGCTCCACCCGGACCTCGGCAGCCCTGCAAGAGCAGCAGCAGTGGAGGTTACACTGAGAAACCCCTGGTGCAAGCTGTGACCTGATTCTGGCACCAAATAAAGGGAATTTTGCCCTGTTCCAGTCAGGGCTTTCCTGCTGGGAGCAGCAGGGACCTGCTGGATCTGCTCCTCGTGGTGGGGAGGCTCCAGGGCTTTTGGGTTCAATCCCCACCAAACCAATCCCAGCACCCCATGCCAGTGCCAGTGCCAGCTCCCAGCTGGGGGTGGCATCTCTGGCACAATGACAAGTGTCTTTCCTCATTGCTATGTTCCTTAACTCAGGCCAAAGCATTCCTACTTCCCTGAGCCTCCCAAAGGCAGGGGATCCCTTAGGACACTCCCAAGTCTGAAAGCTCCTCTTATTACAGCAAAAGGAGCCTGAGGAGCTCAGCTCTGCCTTCCCAAACAGCTCCAGCTGCCACCTACTCAAATATCAAGTCCAAGCACACATCAAGAACACAGAGCTGCAGCTTTGGGCTGCTCTGCCATGCAGGATCCAAAGCAGGATCCCATGGATGCCATCACTCACCCGCTCTCCTTGGGGGCCTTTTGCACCTGGCAGGCCAAGAAAACCCTTCAGAGAGAGAGAGAGAATATAAGTTTAAAAAGAAAAACACAAAGGGGAGTACTGCATGTGCTCCTGAGAGAACCCTGCCACAGCACAGGGATGGGATGGGATGGGATTGGATGGGATGGGATGGGATGGGATGGGATGGGAAATGGGATGGGAAATGGGATGGGAAATGGGATGGGAAATGGGAGGCACCGGTTTGGCTCTGCAGAGTTGCTGCTGAGATGCCCCTGTGGGATTTGTTCCCCAAAAAGGGACCAGAAGAGTCACAAACCCTTCCTACACTGCCCCTAAGATGAGGATGAGGTTCTTGTTCAACTCCAAAATGCACCCCCCAGATCCCACCCCGCAGCGCTGATCCCATTCCAAGCCCCAGTTCTCAGCTCTGTGGGTTGGGGTCCCAGGACATGGGGAAGGGACACCTGGGCCAGGCAGGAGGAAGATCAGGCTGCCCAAAGTCTTTGGAAAAGGCAGCTGAGCACCCAAACCCCTTGGGAAAAGGGTACCCCAGGGAAGGGATGGGCAGGGCTGGGCCATCTCTGCTGACAAATCCATAGGGAAAGAATAAAAATCAAAGTGCCTGAAAGCAGGAGGGTCAGAGGAGCTTTGGGGGTGACGAGTGTGGACACAGGGACGTGGCTGGAATCTCCACCAGCCCTGTGGGAAGCCAGGGGAAACAGGGCATTCCCTGCAGGGTTTTGTGGGGCTGTCAGGAGGAGGATGAGAGCACCCCACATCCAACCACCCCCTTCCCATGCACTTACCCCAGGGCCCTCCAGTCCCAGCTGTCCCCTCACCCCAGGGGCACCATCTGTACCCTGCAAGAAGAATCCTGGAATCACAGACTGGAGGCTGGAGGGACCCACAGGATCACCCAGTGCAGCTCCTGTCCCTGCCCAGACCCCCCCAACAATCGCAGCCTGTCCATCCCTGGCAGCGCTGTCCAAACGCTCCTGGAGCTCTGGCAGCCTCGGGGCCGTGCCCATTCCCTGGGGAGCCTGGGCAGTGCCCAGCACCCTCTGGGGGAAGAACCTTGCCCTGATCTCCAGCCTGAGCCTGCCCTGGCCCAGCTCCAGCCCTTCCCTGGCTCCTGTCCCTGTCACAGAGTGAAGAGCTCTCATCAGAACACCCAGCCCCTCCATGTCCCCTCCCCAGGGTGACCAGGGACCTCCAGGTGCCATCTGGGAGCTCAGCTGGAAGTGCTGCCCCCTCTCCCCTCCAAAACCAGGGACATGGACCCCCTCAACCCCTTGTGTCAGGTCCTTGAAGGGAAATCCCTCCAACCTGGGCTTCATCCCCACCAAGATGCAGAAAATCTCTTACTGTGTCTCCTTTGGGACCAGGGCATCCCTCCAGCCCTGCTGGACCCTGGGGAAAGCAAAGGCAGGGGGACATTGGGGAGAAGAGGGATGTGGCTCCCTGTCCTGCTCTGTGGATGAGACCCCAGCCCACAGGAACCTGCCCAGCCCCCAGGGGCTGCCTCACACCTCAGGGACAATGTCCCCACCAGGTCACCCAGGGGACGCAGGCTTCCCACCCGCCCACTCCTGGGGGGCCACAGGGACCCCCAAGGTCAAGAATTTCACATCCACTTCCCAAATACATGTGGGAGAAATCCCAGCAGCTCCTGGGAGAGAACTGGGGGGGATGCACCCAGCCCAGGAGAGCACCCACTCACCTGAGAGCCCCTGGGGCCAGGGGGGCCACGTCTGCCCTGCAAGCCCTGGGGACCCTGCAGAGGGGGGGACAGGGAGCCACAAATCAAATCCCTGCAGGGAGCCAGGGATCAAATCCCTGCAGGGCAAAACCTCTCCTGGGAATTCCCAGCTGCTGAGGAGCTCCGGAGTTCCCAGCTTATGGCACACTAAGGGGAACAGAAAGGATTGCCACCCCTGACCCAGCCTCTGCAGCTTTTGGGGTGGGTTGGGATCACATCCCAGCTGGAGGAGAGCACCCCAGGCTAGGCGAGGCTCCATCCCAGGACACCCCAGCAGGCATCGCCTACCTTGGGGCCGCGGGGGCCGGGCATCCCAGAAGGACCCATTTCCCCCTGCGGAGAGAGCAGGGCAGGGTGAGCACAAAATCCCGAATAACAAAGGATGGGGACCGGGACACACCCACCTGAGAGCCATTGATGCCTCGGCATCCCACGGGTCCCGGCTGGCCCGGCTGGCCCTGCAAGGCAAGACCCACAGGGGAGGTGGGACAGGGACTTGTGAGCATCGCTGGGATGCTGGGGATGCTGGAGCGCTTTACTGGTGAGTTTTAATACCAGTAAATTTCAACCACCAGTGCTTTACTGGTGAGTTTTAACACCACGTGTCCTTTCGCAATCGTGCCCCTACTACCAGGGATGGTTTGAACCAAATGCAGCATTTTTAGGTGTAAATTAGAACTGGGACGGACAAGGTGCCACTCTGGGTAGCAGCAGCTCTGCTGCCTGAACTTCCCTCTGTAACAAACCCCTGAGACTCACCATGGGACCAGCAGAGCCTGGGGGACCCACTGAGCCACCTTCTCCCTGCAGCAGGAGAGAAAAAAAACTTTTTGTTTTGATTCTCTCCTTCATCCCAAATTCCCCTTTTCCTTCACATAATTTTTCATATTTCTTCACACCAGCTGCTTGATGTCCCCTTGGACATCTGCTGACCAACCCCAGCTCCCTCTCATGTTGGAGAATGCATCCATTCACCACCAAACCACTTCAATTTTCCTTTAAAATCCTTTTCCAGCTCTTTCCTGGACAGGATGTCTCCCAGTTGTGTGGGAGCACTGAGATATCCATATGCTGAGAGCAGCCTGGAAAAACCAGGTGCTGCCAGCCTGGGATTCATCTCAGCTGGAGGTGGCACCTAAAATAAATCCCAATGTGCTCATTTTTCTTCATTTCTCCTCATTCCCAGCCAGAACAGGGATGGGAAATGCTGAAGGCAAGGCCCCAGCGTGCCTGGATGCAAATCCCTGCTCAGACCCCTCTTCCCAGCAGGAATCCCTGGCTCCTGCACCCCTTTGGGGAGGGCAGGGGGCACAGGGAAGGTAAATCCACTCACCTCTGGCCCTGCAGGGCCCTGGAAGCCCACGACCCCCTTCAGCCCCGCCATCCCCTGGGAGAGAAGGTGGGAATGAGGTGTCAGCACCCTGAGGTGACACTGCCCTTGTCCCCTCCCTCACAGGGACAACACAGAGACCACCAGGGCTTTGCCAAAGTCAGGAGAGTGTGGGCTGGAGCTTGGGGACGTGGCAGAGAGGGACAGGGGTCAGGCCAGCAAAGGAGATGGAAGGAAGGCTGTGAGACCCTTCCAGCTCTCCAGGTAACTCACCTGGAGCCCAGCAGGACCTGGCTGCCCATTCTCTCCCTTCACCCCCTGGAAAAGCCAAGAGCAGCCTGAGTGATGGAGGAGAGCAGGACCTGGGGCTGGGGGGCTGTGGCAGGGAGGGAGAGACCCCTGCCCACCCTGGCAGGGCTGGGAGGGCAGGGACAGCCACCCTCACCTTCACTCCCTTCTCTCCTTTGTCCCCAGCGGGTCCAGGGGCTCCCAAGAAACCCTGAAATGGAACAAGGATGAAATGGGAACAAGGATGAGCCCCAGCTGGGCCACCAGGAGTTAAAATGTGGCTGCTGTGCCTCAGGGGACACAATCAGGGTGGGGCAGGAGGATGGGGACCCTCAAGGTTGTGCTAAATGGGGCAGAGCCTGGCTGCTGGTCCCCAGCATGGTGTCACCTCCCTGCAGCTCCTGTTGCACTGTGCCACACTCAGCAGTGACACAGGGCTGGCACAGGGCTTGGCACAGGCACGAGGGCACAAAGTGTGGCCCAGAACAGGAATCTGAAAACCAATGTGGGACTGCTGCTTCAAAAAGCAGAAATTAGGTCTCAAACCCACCAGGATGATCAGATCTTTGAGGAGCCCAAAAATCTCCTGGGCAGCTCTAAAAATGTTGGCCTTAACAAGACTAAGTGATGGGAAAATTAAAAAATTAAAGGGTGACAAATCACCAGCATTCACTGTTTTATGGGCATTTTCCAAAGCCCTGGATGAGCCTGGGGAGGAGCTGCAGGACCAGTGCTGGTACCAGTGGAACCAGTAAGGAAAGGTGCTGGTGTTTGGCACCAGGAGCAGGGGCTGGGACTGGAGCTGGCACCTCATGATGCCCATGGCTCTGCAAGCCAGAGCCAACTCACCTCTTCTCCCTTGTCCCCAGCCAGCCCTCGGTCACCCTGGAAGCCCTGGAGGCCCTGGGAAGAGGGAGGAAGGAGCAGAGCAGGCACTGAGGGGCTGCCCAGCACCTCCCACCCATGTCCACCCCGCTCCCCAGCAGCTGCTGAGAGTCTCAAACCTTCCAGCACCATCCAGTCCCTGTCCTTTAACCCCCCTGAGAAAGCTCCCAAGTCCAGGGGCATGGTCTGTATTCCCCAGAGATTGCTGCCAGAGGTCTGGAAAAGGGCCAGACCAAGGAACCAGATTCCTGGATTGAACACTATCCAGCCATTCTGGAATTACTCTCATTTCCTGGTCACTCTCTAAATTTTGAGCCCTCAAGTGCTCGGAGCACCCTGGTTTAGTGGAAGGTGTCCCTTCCCATGGCATGGGGTGGAATGAGATGATTTTTAAGGTCCCTTCCAGCCCAAGCCATTCCATGATTTGCAGTTATTTTCCACAGGCAGGTCCAGGTGCAGCAGCCCAGCCCTCGTGCTCAGACCCATCACACCCAGGAGCTGCAGCTCCGGTTATCCCAGCCCCTTAATGAACATGTGGGATGCCCCATAACCCTTCTATTCCTGGGAAACCTAAACCTCGAGGCACTGATCCAGGCCTGCCTGCTTTGGGGGCTGAGGAGAAATATTCTAAAGGAGGCAAGAAAAGGAAGAACAGCTTTGGAGCTCCCTGTCTCCTGCCTGGGGTTTGGAGCTCCAGTTTCCCCTGATCCTGACCATTCCCTGAGCCTGCTCATGGCTCACCTGCTCCCCTGGCAGCCCCCACGGCCCAGGTTTGCCATCCAAGCCAGGGAAACCATCAGAGCCGGGGTATCCCACACGTCCTGGCAAGCCCTGGAGCCCGGGTTCCCCCTGGGGAGAAAAATCCAAGCACAGAAAATTTAAAAATCCACATTATGGAAGCAGTAAAGGAAACACTGGAGCTCTGCCTGCCTCTGGCTCTGGAGCTGGGGAAAAGCTCTGTGCATCCAGGGGCTGCAGGTGTTGGGCACGTGGATCTGTCCAGGTTCTCCACCAAAACCCTGGGATAGTTGGAGCCTGGGGTTGTACAGCAGGAAGCTGCATGGAGGGCAGGGAAGAAGAAATGCAGTGAGAGAAGGTGGAGTGAAAGCTCCTGCATCAGCTCCTGGCTCAAAGCCATTCCTGATCCTTTCCCACATGCAGGAGTCAGAGCACATCCACCTCAGGATCCATCACCAGCTCAAGCGTCAGGGCAGCTTCTCCCTTACCCCTGAGCTCAGTGCAATCCTGAATTCAGGCAGATTGAAGAGCAGAGTGGAACAGAGCTGCAGTGATGTGTGAGAGTGGGACATTGCTCTCCTGTCCTTGCACCCACAGGGAGCTGAGCTGGGCAGTCCCAGGGAGATGGGATCCCAGGAGGGATCCCCATGGAGCGGCACAGGAGGAGCTCACCCATCCCATCCAGAGCTGGGGGGCTTCTGAGGGTGACAAAAGGACTCTGGGACAGCTGTTTTGGGACACCTGTCTGGGAGAGCATCACCTGGAGGTGTGCAGCACCCAAAGGGGCTGTGCTGAGTGTTACTGAGCCATCCCTGGTGCTGCAGGCACAGCACAAGAGGAGAAGGATTTTGTGCAGAGCAACCCCTGCCTGGCACAGCAACGGCTGGGAAGGGAGCAGGGCTTCGATCCCATCCCTTCAAACCAGGCACACCATTCCCAAACTGTCCCTAACCCCATCAGCCAGGGGCTGATCCAAGAGGGGCAGGGTTCCTGAGGTGCCAGGGCAGCTCTGATGGCACATTGAACCTTTCCAAAGTGTCCCCAGAGCCCTCACTCACCGTGTACCCCCGCTGGCCTTTCTGCCCCGGCTCTCCCGGTGCTCCACAGGGTCCCTGTGCACAAACAGGGATTGAGTCACCCAGGGTGTCCCAGGGTGTCCCCTCATAGTGCCCCGAGCCCTGTGCAGGCTGGGAGGACAAGCAGCAATGCCCAGAGGTGACCTTGGGAAGGGCAGAGTGGGGGAATTCACATCCCTGGCACCCCCACCCTGCCCACCATGCCAGGGTCTGTGCCCAGGGCAGGTTTGGAGTCAGGATCCCTTTTTCCACTGCTTTGGTTCCTGATGGGATGTCAGGACAGGGAGTTTTGATTTCCTTTCCTTGGCCATATGGCCAGATAGGGGGAAGCAATACCCAGCAATGCCAGGGTAGTGGGCGTGGGGCTGAGACCCCCCCAGCATAGGCTGGCTCCACACAAATCCTGCCCCAGCCCTTCCCTGCCTTGTTTTTGTGCCTCTGGGAGGGATCCACAAGGTCCCTTCCCCAAAAACAAGGGCTGGAACCTGATGCCCCAGGAAATGAAGCCAGTCCTGCTCAGCGAGCAGAGATGGAGGGGCTGTGGCTGCCAGGAAAACCCTGGGAGTTGGATATCAAACATCCTGGGTTTCAGTGGGAAGCAGACAAGAAATCCATTAGGCTGCTTTGAAACCCAATCCCAAAGCCCCTAATTACAGCACAGCAGCAGCCACAGCCCGAGTGCTTGGGGACATCCACCCTGAAAGTGTCCCCAGGGCAGCCAGGGTGACAGCAGGGCCACCAAGGGGACAGCAGGGCTTTTGTACTTACAGGTGCTCCTGTTTTCCCAGGATGTCCTGGGGGCCCGGGAGCCCCGGGTTTCCTCTGGATTAGAAAGAAAAGTGTTGGTAAAACCCATCAAGTGATTGGAGCAAGGAGAACTCAGCTGCCAACAAGGAAAAATCCAAACACAAAGTGACTGAAGTGGCACTCACCGGCCAGCCTGCATGCAGGAGTTGGTAAAATGATGATTGCTGAAAGAAAAATGAGGGGAAAAGCAAAATCTTAAAAACAAAAAATCCCCAATCCCCTTTTGCTGGCTTTAAGGACTTTCTCCTTGTCTTGGGAAGATGCAGCAATGAACCACCCCTTTAATTGATTTATTTATTTCATGTTCTGTGCATGCAAGGCACAGGAGGAAGGACAATCTGAGGATAATGTGTGGGAAATAAGGAACTACTTCAGCAGAAAATTAGACAGAGAGCCCACTTGTCCTGGGGTTTGGTGAAATTCAGCTCCTCCATGGATGGCCTGCAGCCCTGGGACACCAGAAATGTTTGGAATATGGAAAGGTCAGAATCCAAAGGACTGTCAGGTAAAATCAGATGCACTTTGCCCTCAGTGGGGAATCTCCTCCAGCCTCTAGAAAACCCAGAGGAGCAGATGCTCAGTAGGCTTTCCTCTTGCTGCTCCCAGCAGCCAAATCTTGGATGCACTTCCAATTTTTCTGAAGAGCAGATGACCATAGAGAGGGGAAAACCCACCTGAAAAGCCCAGGGTGGATTAATCCCATCCCAACCACAGCTAACCCCCATTTTATTTCCAAACCAGCATAAAGCTCCTAAGACCACTTGGTGCAGCCTCCTCTCTGCACACTTCCAGGCCAGGTTTTCCCAGATTTTGGGAGGTGTCCAGGAAATAAAATATCTATCTCCAGCTACCAGCAGCACAGGGAGGCAAAATCCATCTTTCCTCCTCCTTCCCTTGGTGACCCCAGACCGATGGTCCAGGCAGCTCCTCCAACTCCTGCCTTGCATTAATGGCTAAGAAATCCCTTTCCTTATCCATCATCCCAATCCCAGGCATCTGGAGGGGCAGGATTCCCCTGTGCTCCCCAGTTTCAACCTCAAGGGCACCAGGAAACCTCTCCTGTCCCCCAATACCAGTGGGGAGAGAGGGGAAAACCAAGGAAATCATGGAGGAAAATAAACACAGAGCTTTCAACAGATGGAAATATTCCTAGCAATGAGCAGCACTCTCATGGCAGATGATGGATGGCATCCCTGCTCCTTTCAAGCTGATCCCAAATCGATTTCTGTGGGTGAATGGTGCAGCCCCTGCCAGGACCATGCTCCTCCTCTCCAGCCAGTTCTCATTTCCCTCAAATTCTGCTCCCAAAACCTTTCTGGAGGAGGTTGGAGCACGGCCAATGCTTTTGCCTTGTCTCAGGAATCAGTGAACTCTGATTCACTCAGGACAGGATATTATTTCATCCAACCTTTATAAAAGAGGGAAGACAAAATCCCACGTGAGACACAGACTCGGATTTCGGAGCAGCAGATGCCAAGGAGGGGGGAGCAGTTCATTGGCTCTGCAATTCCAGCAGGAAACTCTGGGAGCTTTGCTGCAGCTCTGAGAGGGGGAGCAGCACAAGGGAGGGGAGGGAGGATGGGGAGCAGCAGCCGTGGGGATCTATGTGGGATTGGGGATCTGTGTGGGATTGGGGATCTGTGTGGGATTGGGGATCTGTATGGGATTGGGGATCTGTGTGGGATTGGGGATCTGTGCTCCTGGAAAACTCCAGCTGGGAGCAGAGCAGAGGAACTGAACCCTTCAGCAGCCCTGGGGGGAGCAGAGCAGGCCTGGCAGAGCAGCTTTGGCTGCTCACCCTGTGCCACCCTCTGCAGTCACCCCATGGCCATCCTCACCCTGTGCCACCCCCACCGTGGCAGATGCCAACCCTGCAGTAGCAGCACATCCCTAAAAGTTCCCACTTTTTTTCATGGATCAATTTTTTCCTTCCCTCTGAGGTTCCCAGGCACCATTCCCCAGCCTGACCTGCAGCTTTTAAAGGCATTTTAAAGGATAAAAGGGAAGGAGTCTGGTGCTGCAGATTTAGCTCTCCAATAACTGTGGGAGCTCCAGTTCTCCTTCCCAGCATTCTGGGACTTCCCCACTGCTGAAGCCAATTCCAGAACAAGCCAGCAGCAGTTCCTGCCCCTCCAGCCACACCGAGACAACTTCTTGGCAAGGCCAACATCTGTCAACACATCAGGAACACAAACACAGGACAGGGGCCTGGGCTGGAATCACAGTGGCCTTGAGCTGCTTTTCCTTAATTCCCAATACCAACAAAGGCTTTTTTTTCCCTGGGAAAGGAGCAGGAGAGGCTGCTGAGCACCACAACAGCCACAGCTGCTGTGGGACAGTCACCACATCCCTTGTTTTCCCAGCCCATCCTCCTGCAGTGTCCCTGAGCCTGAGGAGCTTCCCTGCCCCAGGATAACCCAAATCCCCCAAACCACAGGGATCTGCTCCATGGGAGCAGCCCTGCCCCAAAGCACAGAGCTGTGGGGGCTGCAGGCACAGCCCAGCCCCAGCCCCAGGGCAGCCACTTCCACCCTGGCCTTATCTCAACAGAGATTAGCAAATCCCAGCCCAGGGCTTTGGGTTTTCCTGCTGCCGCCGGCAGCACTGCCAGGGTCACAGAGCCACAGACACAATGGCCCTGGGTGGCTTTGGGGTGGCCCATGGCTCCCTCAGCAGACACTGCCGCCCCCTGAGACTGGCACTGGGCCAGCCCTGCTGGGACTGGGCCAGCACAGAGACCAGAGAACAAGGGACAGCACAGAGCCCAGGGGACAAGGGCCAGCACAGAGCACAGGGGACAAGGGACAGCACAGAGCCCAGGGGACAAGGGACAGCACAGAGCACAGGGGACAAGGGACAGCACAGAGCACAGGGACAAGGGACAGCACAGAGCCCAAGGGACAGGGACAACACTCAGAGCCCACAGCCAAGATCCAGCATCTCTCCAGCTCTGCCTTCCCAAGCTCAGACAGGGCATGGTCTCTCCAGCATTCCAAAGTGGGGACACCAAGGAATTCCTGGTCCACAGCAATATCCATAGGTGTGACTGTCCCTGCCTGCAGGACAGCAAAACCTGAGGTCTCTTTGTAAACACAGGCAAGGGGAAAGTAAAGGGAATCCTGACTGCAGAGCAAAGGGTGGGAGCAGCTCTGCAAAGTGCTGTAAGCATGGTCTGAGAGCATGAATTGGTTAGGGAGGGGTCTGCCCTGGTGGAAGCAGATCCCTGGCATGGAGATATCCAGCTCCCTCTCCCCTATCCCTGTTTATTCCTGCACACACTGTGTGCCTGTGATGGATCTTGGATCCTGCACAGCTCCTGCCCTGGAGCAGCAGGAGGATGGGAGAACAAGGAGGTTCTCCAGGTGAACCAAAACTTCTGCAGATGATCAGCTCTCCTGCACTTCCCAGCAGGAATTTGATCTCTGCTTTGATCCAATCCTACCCAAAAACACAAAGGTCTGGCCCAAGGACTCCCAGCAGGTCAATCCAAACTCAGATCCGGAGCTGCAGAGGACCACCACCACCATCATCATGATCACCATCATCATCCTCCTCCTCCAGCACTCTCCCCACCCCGGGTGTGCTGTGCTGGCAGAGCAGAGATCCTTCTGCTGCATCCTCTCCCCAGAATCCCAGCATTTGCCCCGGAGCAGAGGCTGCCATGATGACCCTTCACCAATGAATGAGCTGTGGATAACTCAAATATCCTGCCCAGGGTCACAGGAGCTCTTGGAGATCCGGAGTGTGGAGCCTGAGCTCTCAGCAGCCACTGATACCACGGTGCCACACTGCAGGGCCCCAAGGGACAGCAGAGCCATGCAAAGCAGAGAGCACTGCCAGCCCCAGGCAAAGTGCCTGGGCACTTAGAAACACAATGCCTTCAGCACTGCCCTGCCCAGGCCAGGCTCCACTGGGAGATTCGAATTAAGATTAATCACAGCAGTGGCTGTGCTGTCAGGAGTTGGGAATTCTTGATGAGCCTGGCTGGGCTGTTCAGTGAGTTTTGGAGTCATGCCATGGGGTTTTGCATCCAGCTGTGCAGTGCCTGAGGCACTCCTGCCTGCCCACAGATCCCATCCCGCTCCAGTGGATCAGGGAGAAAATACCTCAGCAAGAGCTGGATGAGCACAAACGCTGTGAGCCAGCCCTGGGGCACAGCAGGGAGCTGGGAAGGGGTGGGACACAGGAGAGGAGCTTTGTAGTCAGCACCACAGAGCAGAAGGGCTGCTCTGCCTGGCTTGGATCTTCCCTGGGCCCTGTCCTGCAGAACCATCCCAGGGAGGTGATGGATGGACCATGGGGGGCCAAGATGTGCTGGTCAGTCCCAGGGGACAGAGGGACAGGGCACACGCCGATCCCATTCCACCCACAGAGCCACCCCAGTGAGCTGCACCTCCCTCCTTGGAATCTCCCTCTGCCCTCACCTCCCACCCAACAATGAGGAATCTCAGCCATGGTAAACCATCCCACTATCCCATCCCA